>WMED01003830.1:0-15921 GCA_019650415.1 Pipa parva
TTGTGAGTGCAATCTTGTTCTATTTAATGTTAAAGGCCTAGTAGCTCTACTGCACTATTGCCCAAGGTTATCTTTGTGAGTGCAATCTTGTTCTATTTAATGTTAAAGGTCTAGAATATTCATATCTAGGCATATGCATATGTTATTATTGCAGTCATTTTTACAACATAATTGTGTTACTTTAGCATGAAAGAGAGAGACGAGTATTGGAAAAATCAGCAACTGAATAAAAATACAGTGTGTTCAAATTAACTACATAAGAATATAATCCATTATCTAGAAAATTACAAGTCTTGGTAAAATGTAAAAATGTTCATTATTTTTGCCCTGCGGAATTGCTGAACGTGTATCGAGCAGGTCAGTCAGGGTAGGGAAGCTGTAGAGAACAGCATGTATCATGTCTAGACACATACAAAGATGGGGTTTAAGATATAACTATGGGTCTTTCCTACATTTTTTATGGTGTAAAATGAACTCCAAGGGATAATCGCAGTAGATTTATTCCCTTCCTTTTCCTGTGTCTTTCCGTAATTGTATTTCTGTTTTGCTTGTTTTTATTGTTACATTTTTTTGTGTTGTTTTAGAAAGTCTCTACCAACCTCTGGGGCCCAACAAAATGTCTAAAAAAAATAATGCACAACTCTTTATTTTGTACACATTGTGAACGAATTAACAAATTGCAAAATTTTCAAGGTAATGTGCACTATTGCTGATTATAACTGGCTTTCACAAGAGTCATGAACAATTGATCTTGATACCTTCAATTAAAATAATTACATTAATGCTGCCAGCCCTTCCGCCCCTCCACAATTCCTAATTCTACAGAAAGTAAAATGTATTGAGGCAGATTTGGGTACTATATGTGCCATCATTGATTCTAAAAGTTTACCTCTCCTGCAGCGCATTTTTCTCAAAAGGCTCTTTTCTCATATGATCCTGTTTCTGATTACAGGAGTTAGCTAGGTACGTCTTCCACAGCCAATTCATGTAAAGAGCTTAATTGTTGCTTCACGGTTTAGGGAAATATGCTTGTAACCTGGGTTTTCTTGTTTCTACCATTTGTTGTAAATTTAGACTAGGGCCCTGTTTTTAGAGCTGTTTTCACAGATGAATAGTTCTGCAGTTTTTGGGGATCATCTACTATTTATACAAAAACTATCATTAGTTAAAGGGTCCGGTATGTTTGGCTCACTATGCTGCTTTGATAGGGTAGTCATTCTTAATAAGGAAAATGTCTAAAACGCATTCATTAATATTTGATTTTTTTTTAAATGTTTCGCTTTCTAGAAAGTATATTTTTATGTTGCTGGACTGAAGTGACAAAGTCATGAATAAGAGTTGTCTGAAGCAAATGTTCTCAAAACTGACCTCCAGCTTCAAAAGCGGTGCATGTTCTGGAATATTTACACAGGAGCACTGGTGGGTGATTAAAGTTTAAAGTGATGGGAAATTCTGATACGATCCACCTGTTCTTCTGTGAGGGTATCCACAAAACATGCTGGATGAGGTTGTGAACTGGTGATCTAAAGGTTGTAAATGTCAATAACTTTGAGACAAAGTGGGTGTGTATTTTATGCAACAGACTACATGGGGGTTATTTGTTAAAGTCTGTTTTGTTGTAATTCATATACAAGAATCTGGGAAAATACTGTATGCCACCTCTACAAATTTGCTTACTCAGTAAAGATTGATATTTTCTGCAAAGTCGGGAAGAAGCACACAGTTGGTGACTTTATGCCGATCTAATTATTCTTTGCCTGAGTCCAAGGTCATAATCATGCACATTACAAGGTCAGTTTCCTCTGCATGGAGTTCCATTTAGTCAAAGTTAGGAAGTTGATGCCAGCTGAACAAAGAACTTGGTAGGTACAGATGTAGTAAACCTGTAAATCTCTTTTGAGGAACCCCTAACAAGGCAGCATTCCAAAAAGAAGAATTGAGACAGGGCAGTGCTATGTAAAATGATTAATAGCTGAGATATTTGGATTTGCCTTCCTACTGAAAAATGAAATGGTAATTTATAGATTCTAGGAAAGTTTAGACATAGGGGGTTATTCACTAAGGTGCGAATTCGACTGTCGAATTCACAAACAGCGGATTCCCATAGCAAATCCGCGACAATTTTCCCATAATAATGTTGCGACTGCAGCAGCCTATTGTGACAGTTTTTATCTGGCGAATTCACACCACTCACACCCCTGTATTGTAGTGTATGTAACAATGTGTATAGAAACTACTATATACATATCATAATATACATTGGAAATTACCAGAAGGATACATTTCTACCTTTCAGGCCTTACAAATAGTAAGTTTAAGGGAGTTATTCACTAAAGTCCAAATTGTTGCGTATATGTGCGAATTCGCCAGATAAAGACAGTCGCAATAGGCTGCTACTGTCGCATTCACATCTTTATAATGAGAATATTGTCGCATTCACGACTTTATTATGGGAAAATTGTCACGATTTTACAATGGGGAAATTGTCACGGATTTGCTATGGGAATCCGCTATTTGCTCATTCGACAGTCGACTTCGCACCTTAGTGAATAACCCCTTAAATGTGAAGCAGGCACAATATATGTATAATGTTGTTACCTTCCCAATATCTGGAAGGTGGGTGCTAGATCCATGCTACAAACATCGAAACAAGCAGGAAAAGACGAGGATCCTTAAAAGCTCTAATTACCATTCACGGGGTGGCTTTACCTTAAACCAGCGGTTCTCAACCTTTTACCAGCCGCGACCCCTGGCGCTGACGTCATTGCACATAGTGTGGTGATGTTCGGGCGAAACGTCATCAGGTACGTGCATCACGTGGTGACGTTCGGACGTCACCCCACAGGAACCCTTATAAGAAGGGTCCTGCGGGAGCTTCCGGGTGCTGCAGCGGTTCTCGACCCCCGTGGGATGGTCGTGCGACCCCCGTTGGGGTCGCGACCCACAGGTTGAGAACCGCTGCCTTAAACCCTGAAAAAATGGAGTCTTTAATGTGTCTGGAAAATCTGTTTATTAACATACTTCCCCACAAAAGCATCACATCATTAAAATTTTAATTTTGTTTTCTATCAGTTAACAAAATGGCAAGTAAATTAGCAAGAAAAATCATAATCAAATCAATATTTGTTGACCACACTTCAAAACAGAATTAATTTTTCTAGGTACACTTTCACATAATTTTTGAAGGAACTTAGCAAGGAGTTTGTTCCAAAACATCTTTGAGAGCTAACCACATGTCTTTGGATGTAGACTTGCTCAAATCTAACAGTCTCTTAATCTCAAATAGATTCAAAGATGTTGCTGTCCAGGCTCTGTGGGGGCCATATCCTCACTTTAAGGACTGATTGGGGTTGTTGTCCTGTTGCAGAATAAATTAAGCCAATAAGATGACTCTGATGGTATTGCATTATAGGTAATATCTATTTACTGTATATACTCCTGTATAAGTCGAGAAATTTTAGTTAAAAAAATCATTTAAAATAGTACAGTCGACTTATACAGGAGTCAAGTTAATTTGAGAGCAAAAAAAAAAAAAAATTAACAGAGCAGGGTAGGGACTTCCGGGAGGCGGGTTTAACGAGTAGCCACACTTTTAATCAGCTCCTCAGCTGATCAGCACCCCAGTGAATCGGACTTCAGAGAAAAGCAGGGAGAGAAAAGAGCGAGTGACAACCCACACAGAAGACTGACACTGTTACAACTAATACAGTCACGCGCAATGCTGAGGAGGATCCTGAGGGGAGAGGAAGATCGAGACCTGACCCAGACAAACATCAAACGGTCACAGACTCATCCGGTGACCGCAGAGACATCCCAGGCCTGTGTCCAGAGACGCAATCAGAGAGGAGGAGGCAGACATGGAGAATCAGGACTGGACTGCAGGGAGGCCTAGATCATGTGACCTATACCAATACAGCTGCATCCAGACCCATTCAGCGATCACCGCAGAGAGGGAGAGACTGATTATTTAAAACAGGGACCAGAAAACCTCAACAAGTATTTATATTTTGACCTAATATTCACTGTCCCTTCTATTCTACTTCTGTCTTCTACTAAATCCAACTTAAAAACTCACTATCTCCTTTCATAACTGTGTCAAAAAACTGCTACATATATGCATATGTGATTATAGAAGTGCAATCCCTTTTTTTTGTTTTTTTTTGGCTTGTTTTTCTTGTTTTGTTTTTTTATGTCATGCTAACAAAAACCCCAAGTTTTACTCTCGACTTATCCATGGGTCATAGCAAATTTCATAATTGTTGGCCCAAAAACTGACCGACTTATACACGAGTATATACGGTATAATTCTTAGTTTTTAGGATACTATTAGTCCTGACCAAATCCATTTGCTGAAACTTGCAAGGAACATCCACCATGCTCCATTGAGACATACTGTACCGCTCACTAGCAGTTCAGCAAACAAATTGCATTCTGTTAGAAATATTTTTGAGTCATCAGCCCGGAGCACCTGGTTTTGAATAGTAACCCTGCCAAATAGCATTTAATTCTTTGTTTTAAATAGTGTTTCTCAGAATGCCTTTTTCTGCAATATTCTGTTGGCCCATACATTGTAGAGGCATTTTATGATACTTGTATTTTAATTATTTTTCAGGTTAATGTAAGGAATGCTGAAAAAGATGATATTGTTAAAAATAGGCTGTTTCTACAACATTAACTAAATATCCCCTTAATTACACTCATTACTATAACAAGAATTTTCGGGCGTCATCATATCTGATTTATACAACTAGTTAAATGATAGTGGTGGCCCCAGAACTGGTGGCAGTCACTCAGACTTACTGTTTGACATAATGAAAAAAATATTTTTCGCCTATTTACCAATCTGTTCAAAGCAAATATTATCGCCCAAAAGTGTTTGACTGTCTCAAACTGGTGTAAACCATTATTCCCTATGGGACTGGTCTTCTCACTTGGCCACAGTCTAAATAGTTCTCCCCTCAAAACATGATATTAATCTGTAATGGGAGGTAAACCTAATAGAAAAATACTGAAAAGCTTTTCACTGTCATCTGATTTTGTCTATGCTGAAACATTTTTATCGATCCTTTATTTATCAGCAGAATTGAAAAATACAGGGAAATGAAAATTAACAGCTAAACATTGCGAAGGTAATGAAAAAGGTCGAAATGGTCTTAGTAAATAGACAAAGGGCACACAGTAGGACAACTTAGATTCCAAGTTGGGGCGAAATTTAATAAAGTCAGAAAGACCGCCGCTCCTGGTCTTCACGAGTTTATCACGCGAGATCTCGAGACATTCTCACGAGACTATTGCGTGAGTTTTTCCGATCTCCATTTTTCAATAGAAAGGTGTCCATTGTGATAATGGCTTTTAATTATTTTAACACTTTAATGTTCCAATTTACATACTCCAAGGGGGCACTATATTGGATAGCAGAAAAAGGAAGGACTGTATTGTTCATTCCCATATTTGGAAATAAAGGTGAAGAAAATGGAAAGTTCTATATTTTGATTTCTCTTAGTAAATATCCCCCCTTTTTCATTGTAATCAAGGTTAACATATCTTCTTTCTCCAAACAACTACCAAGAAACAAAATGGAACTGTATGTATCACAGCTTATTAGTGCATAGGTACAATTAGAGTGACAATTAGATACAATGTTGACAATGGGAGCCATAGTCCCCCTGAAACATTGTTCTTTTGTACCGCTGCAAGAATTGTCCAGTAAGAAACCATTTCATTGCTTGATCAGAATACGTTTGACATTTTAAAAGGAGAGTAAATAGCAAAAATGTAAAATGTTTCATGTTCAATATGTCCCTATACGGAAGATATTTAATTTACACCTCTAAAAATTCCAACAAAATTCTAGTATTCTAGTTTTTTGTTTTTTAATTTCTAAAATACGTTTAACACACACTTTCAAGGGATTTGATGAACATGTATTTTCTAAAGTTCTGCTGTAAACAATGGCACTAGGTAGCTAGCAATCTGTTTATGAAGACGTCTGCAGTCAGCAATGATTAACAAAAAAAACCAAATTAATCTGGAATGTTACTTTAAAGATAACATTATTTCTTGTACTCTGCATAAATAAATGTTGCATATCCAAAAGGGATTTTTCTTTTGTGGGTGATACTGGTCCCTGATGTCCACTGTATTTCATATATAATGACAAAGCACTGTCTGCACAGAAAACAAGTAATAGATCATTTCTAAAACCTCGGAGATTTATGATTTTCTGCCTTAAAGTTTATTGTGTGAAAGTAAAGATAAGGAAGGCAACCATAGTAATGGTCATAAATTATTCCTGAAAAAAAACATAAAAGTATTTTTACAATTATAGAAAACGCCACATAAAAATGCTAATATACCTTTTGAATAATATTGTGTTTCCCATTAGTCACATTTGCATTATGTAAATCATGCCGTGAATAATGACTTCTATCATGGGCTTCTGCTTGGATGTCAGAATGCTAATTTAGGCAGTACTGTAAGAGATGGAATACATTATTAACAGCCATTACAGAAAATGTATTCTACAGCATTTAAGCATTAGCAACAGAGATGTTGCCTGCACGTGAGAAATTAATGGTTCTAATGAGAGAGCAAGAAAGGAAATTAAATAGAAGTGTGTTATAAATATCACAAAAGTGGGTTCTCTGAAGCATCACATATCTACCTATATGCAGAGCAGTTATAAAATAACTTCCATGGCCATTTTACATTAGGTTAGGCTGGGATGGAGGGCAGAGACATTCTCTTTCTATACATGAATTAGGTAACAACTTTACCAACAACATCAGTAAAGATCTGAATGCAGAAATATATTAGGATTTTGCAAATGACATCACTGGTTTCTATTGTCATGGTTAAAGATGTCATAATGAGTAAAGTGTTGAGGAGAGGAACAGCTGATATGCAACTGTGGAATCACAAGTGTGGGTCATGTAGAGATGTGGCTCCACAAAATGAAATGTCACTGAAATGACTGTAACTTGGGTTTCAGTGATAAAGTGTGGGCCTACCACTAAATGGGCCTTTGCCATTATAATCTTGGGATATATTCTCATGAAATTAAGACTTAGAGGGCTAAATGGCTCTTTTCTTCCCCCTTTTTCAGCCACACCACTATCTCCCAAACTAGCCCTCTCTTGGACACGGGACCTCAGACTGGAATTCTTCCTGTTATCACAAACACTGCTTTTGTATATATATAGCAGTGGCAACATTTCATACATATGGATACATCACTATGGCACCATCAAATTTACTCTGATTAGAAAAGGGAAAATTCCCAGGGCTTTACGTTTCCAGGAATACCATCATCCATTCCTTGTCAGGTAATAGTTACGAAACAGATAGCGAGTCACTAGATCCCCTCTGTTAGGATTCTGAAGTTGTAATCAATACACATGGGGTTATTGACTAAAGTGAGAATTTGACTGTCGAATTCTCAAACAACGGATAGCAAATCCGCGACCATGACAATGTTAAAGTCGCAACCATGACAATATTCCCATAGTGAAGACGCAACTGCGACAGTAGCCGTCTATAGGGGACTGTGCAACCGTTGTTATAGCTGGCAAATTTATGCTTTCATGCTACAATTTGGACTTTAGTCAATAACCCCCATTTAGGTATCTAAATGGATTTCTTCTAATTCTTTCAATCCATTTAGTTACAGATCTACACACTTTACCCTAAATCTGTGTATAATCTAATACAGCGGTCGGCAATGTGCGCCCTGCGAGCCACTTGTGGCTCTTTAGCCTCGTTGTTGTGGCTGGGAGCGCACCTCCGAAGCCCCGCCCATGACCTCCAACGCCTCTTCTGATTGGCCGTCAGTAGGTCATGTGGTCACGAGAAGTGCGCTCCTCCCCGTTTGCGAATCAATAAAAAATAGTCATCGCTAGAGGAGGGAGTGAAATGGCTCCCTCCTCATTTACCTTGGCCAACCCCTGCTCTAGTAGAACCCATATTACAAGTTACAATAATAACCAACACTGGGTTATTACTGTATATCCATAAGGGGGCTTTACCAGCTAGTGGGGTGGAGGAAGCTAATTCTAACTATTTCTAAATACATACAATACAATCTGAAAATTAAACAAGCATTTATTTTGTCAGCAGAATTAGCTGATTTCACAACCAAGCTCCAAGTAGACAAATAAAATAAAAACTATTCCACCTTATCGTGCACACTAGTTTAGCCTGGCTGGCTCATTTACTAGATTAACTACCCTTTCATGCAGTTCTTTAAATGAGTCCTGGCCATGTTGCAGCAGTGTGTCAACCCTTCAGCCACCTAACAGAAAAGAAACACAGGCAAGTCATTGCTGGCTGATTTGGAAGGACTGTTTGCAGCAGTCAGATTTATTTTAGCTAATGTTTTTGGCAAGAGGAACAAAAGGAGCTCGCTGCATCCTTCTACAGCATGAAGCTGTTTGGACTCATTTCTACTGAAAGCTGTGCAATTAGAGATGACACAAATACTTTGGCAAGTATTTTATTTTCTACTTGTGGAAAAATACTCATGAATGCAGTGCCAGCTACATTACCCAGTAACTAATTTACAATGCCAGATGCCTAAAAGGCCAGTTATAGTTTCGATCTACCAATCTAGTCATCAATGTCAGTTACAGGGCAATGCTAATCACTTGAGAAATAAGCAACACTTATGAGACTCGAACCCTGGTCTCGCCATGGTGTCTTTACAGATCTATCTTTACAGGATTTGCTTTTCTTAATGTAACTTGATTATGTCTTGTAAACACCATCCTGCCTCCTGAACCATCAGAATCTGTGGTTTGTATTCTATCAGTCGGGGCATGTACTTCCTATAAATGGCAGCCAGATTCAGTCTGCAGTTGCCCAAAGAAGGAATTGATTGTAAGAAGTCTTTTTCAGATCTTAAAGGGGAGCTAAAATCCTAGGCTGGCTGGCATGCTACAGTGGTGGACTTTAGTTCTTCTTTTATTGTGCAATAAAGGACTCAGGCAACTCAATGGTGGGCCCTATAGCTGCAACAGTAGACTTATCTAAGGACTGGCTTCAGCGCCCCTTTAACAACTAAAAAGTTGTATTTTAATCAGAAAAATGACAATATTGGTAAAAAAGATACAGCAGCAGCACTTACCTTTTCGGTTGCATTTTTATTGCTGTTTATTTTATTAACTCACCTGCTGATGGAATTTGTAATGACTATGTTGAACTGGGGGAAGGTGGAGATGTAGAGGGGCATAATGGGAAAAAGAAGTGATAAATTGGTTAGTAAATACTGTGACATAGTAAGATAGAATTTTGGTATTATTATTTTGGTATGCACCTATGCATATAACATACACATATAAACACATCTATGACTTCTATACTTTTAGATTTGAATAGATAAGGGTTACATTAGTTACAGCGTGCTTCTTAGTATTCCTTTCCATCCTATATCTTTTAGAGGGTGTTAAACTTTTTTATTTATTTTACAAGCAAGGGAATAGCTTTTCAAAATGTAAGAGACCCTGCATTCTTGCAAGTATATATGACTGAATTAATTCCATGGAACTTTAAAACGCACTCAGCCCCTGTTATAAATGTTCAGAAGTAATCACAAGAAGCACTGTGCTAGTAGGGAATGCAGTCTTGTTTAAATCAGATTCTCAGACATCCTTGGAGGTCAAATTTAATGGGAAAAGCAGTGTTGAGTACAAATGTGTCTCTGCAGAGAAAAGCACACAGCATATATCTGCAACGCAATTACAAATATAAGAGGCTATAGGACCAACCATACATGTAATCATACCTGATCTAATTGGTGGGTAGAAGGAGACATAATCGTGGAAATACTGTAAATAAATGCACCATTGCAATCTGTGTGCAGTCAGCTAAAAAAACACTATGTAAAATGTGGCATACATTTTTATCTGGGTAAGTTGTTCAGTGCTTCTGTAAGAGCTTATTTAATGATGAACGCATGCTTTAAAAGGACCATAACAACACAAAATAAAAATATCTCAAATGCATTTCTAGTTAATATATATTGATTCTGGGCATCTAAAAATTAGAAGTGTGATGTTTAGCTATTTAACACACTTACTGGCTATGGATTACCTATAGCCTCATAGAAAACAATTGGTCTGTTTAACAAGATGGCTGCTAACCAGGGCCAGGACAAGGTTTCATGGCACCCTACATCCAGCAATACACAGCCCACCCCCACTTCCACAGCCCCGTAATGGGTTACAGGAAGTGCCATTCTCTGGGAGCGCAGGGGAGAGAGAGCTGCACTACAATAGAGGTGAGGTGGACTGGAGAAGGGAGGGGGCACCCAGAGGGAAGCGCTTCCCATCTCAGCAGCATAGGCAGCACCTATTCTGTCAACCCCTGCTGCTTTCAGCAAAGCTAAAATAAGCATAAACCAACAAAATTCATGATTTCAACTTTTTACAAGCGCCGTATTTGAACAGATTTATTAAAAATACAATACTAAAAAAAATAATAGTACACCTGAGGTGTTTGTCCTGATTGGTTACTCATTCAGTTTGCAGTTTTCACCAATTCAGGAAGAACAGCTATTTAAAGGACCACTAAAAAATGCCAAAAGTTTTTCATTCGGACAGAAAAAAAAAAAAAAGGATAAAATAAGTAGGAAACAGCAGTAAAAAATAATTATAACTGATGAACAAGACTTTAGGGCTTTAGACAAATAATGAAATATCAAAAAATAGTTGAGGACTTTATATTATAAATGAACAGGAATATTTTCCCTTTAAAGTGTTGTAAGGAAGAAAGTGCTACCCTGTGCTTAAAACACAGGACTTTTTGGAAACCTGGTTTAGATTTCACTTTTCAGTTTGATATAAATCTGGGCAAGTCACTTTTTATTTCTCAGCCTTAGGCACTAAAATGATATTGTAAGCTCTGCAGGCTAGTGGCTTACTCCCCCTTTAAAATAATGTATTCAGCACTGTGGAAAATATGCAGCACTTCAAAAGGATCCGAAGACAAATATTCATTGATAGCATGCAAGCTACTTGACTGAGCTCTGCTCAAGAAGCAATAAAAACACCAATGTGATAGAGCATATATTTTTCTTTTGATAGGATTTACTGCCCCTTTAGGGAATATTGTACCAGAAATACAAATACATTTCATTTTGTTGGCATATTCTCCGAATGTCACAGCCTAGGGACACTGCGTGAATCATTCTGCTTAGCTGCTCTGCAAAGGGCTCTGGGGACTGGCTTTGTAAGTAGTGCAGATCTGTGACCATACTGCAGGTAAAGATGGCGGGAGATCGGTGATTAACTGACCTGTCTAAGAGACTAAGAGCAATAAGCACTGATAGAATAGAAGGGCAAAGAAAATAATCAGAAACCTAGATGAAAACCTACTTTAAACTCATACATGTGCATCCCACTTGTATAAACATAAATAAACATGATTTGGAGTTTTTGGTGTTTCAGTGGGGTTAGCAGAAACTGAAGAATTTCCTCCTTGAGGAAGGAGAGGAAATGTTTGTCAACGCAATTATTCTCTTTTATGCATTTATTAAAGAGAGACTACTAATATTCCAGTTTGTACTATAGAGGTTTCATGCATCAGATGGCCTCGGAATAGAGTTATCACAGTGTAAAGGAAAGAGTACAGATGATATTTCTGTAACATAAAGCATCTTCCATTAATAATTTCACTAGATAATAGTCCCATGAAGGGGGAACTAGCAGTGGAACAAGTAAATCAGTGGAACTTTCAGGCATTGCCTCAAGTGAAGAAACATGTGCAGGAAACGGCTTAGAGAGATTCTGTTCTTACACTGTTTTATAAAGCTGCACTGTTATCTATGTCACAGACTGCATGTAGTTTCTCTGTACAACAGGAAGGGTTGAACAGGACATATGGATTCTAAGTAGCCTCCAATTTTTACCCTGACCTCTGCAATGGGGTATGACCTTTGTGGCAAGAAAACTCTTAAGCCCTTGGGTTTTCCTCCTACTGGTGGAAGGCGGTAACAGAGTCACAGAAGTGGAGTCTTGGAAAACTGTCCTTTAAGGAACGTTCAGAAATTTGAGAGGAACAGCAGAGACACAATAACAGTGTAGCACTAGTGCAAGTAGCAGGGAAAAGATAGTGCCTGGGCTAATTGATTTTTAAGTCTCCCACTGCGCTGTATGCAGCCTAGCAATAGTGTGCAAGAGAGTGCATGAATCTGCAGAAATAAATAAAGATAATATACTTGTCAAGCAATGACATTTTAGTATAATTACTAATTATAATTACAAGATTACACAGTGTCTAAGTTTTGAACCCAGGATAACCAAATCATCCAAAATGTTTTTAATATCAAACTCTTCAGGATGCTTGGTTGATACAGAAAGCACAGGAGGAGTCTTTTTGGAGTATCGATTAAAAACCACAACTTTTAACAAAGATAAATGTATCTGAAAAGGGGGTAATTAATATCAGATTGTATGTAACTAAATTAATCTTTTGAACAATCTGAAAAGGTCCAATATAACGGGGGAAAACTTACGTGAAGGAATCTTTAATCAGATATTTCTGATAGATAACCACACTCTATCCCTAGGAGCAAAGTGAAACCAAACTGCTGGTGATTATCTGCCCAACGTTTGATTCTATTGGACATGTGCCTTTGCTCAGATAGAGTAAAGGTCTCAAACCAACTGATCCACCAAATAGATGGATGAAACTTTCTTTTCCAGGTCAAGCACTTCTGGGTTGGTCATACACAATGGAAAAGGGTGATCTTCCAGTTGATTCAGACACCATCATCATCTACAGGGGCAAACTCTACAGAGGTTTAGTAATCAATAGCAACCAATCAGATGTTGACTTTTATTATACTTACTTCCTTTTACCAGAGAATGCTGACTGCTGATTGGTAACAATGGGTTATTAGACCTCTGCAAACGATTGCCCCTGTTGATGAAATTGTTATGTGCAAATTCCACCCAAGGAAACAGCTCAACCCATTAAATGATGAGCTGAATTATACATATGAAGAAACTGCTCTAACTTTTGGTTGATAAACTCAGTTTGTCCATTACTCTGAGGATGATACCCAGAGAAGTAGTCTAGGGAAAGCCCTAATAGTCTACATAAAGCTTTCCAAAACTTAGAAATAAATTGAACCCAAGCTTGATCTCATACAATATGCTTAGGTATAACCCTTTCATTTATTTTGCCAGAGGATGGGCAGGAATAATGAAATTTCTATCATGCTTACTGAGAATATGTTTACTTGGCCATCCCCTCTGGCAGCGTGCTCACCCTAGCAAGCGATTATATCAAATATGGAGGTTTCTTTTTCCTTCTGTTCTGTGTGCCTAGCAAGCTAGGGAATGAACCATTTTTTGTTCATACTGCCAGAGGGGCAGTATTTAGATACTGTGAGCAGAATTCATTGTTAATGCATGTGTCTTTTTATGACAACAAATGTAAGCTAATTTTAAACAGTACTATGCACCACTAATTCTTAATAAGGAATGGCATGTTTTATTAACTAGGCATTATGGGGAGAATTACTGAAGTGTGAAACAAAAGCAGTGATACTAGTGAAAAGTGAGCAGCGCTGGTTTTATTTTGTTATGTTTTTACTTTACCGAAAGCTTATTCAACATCAAGAGTTACTTATTTTTTTTAATTCAATCTAATCATCAATGTTAAATTAAGATTACCAGATCATCAAATCAGTGGCAGTTATAAAAATGCATTCATCAAGGCTCAGTGATTGCATTTATTTCAAGGGGTCCTCCAACCCCCACCACAAGAAAGCTAACAGATTAGGTTTTTTTTCCTAAGAAGTAAAACCCAAACGCCCTGCTCCTGCTTCTCATTCGGCATTGGGTATTGAGTGTGATTGACATCACTGCCAGGCAATCTGTCCTGTCCCTAGTTAATTTCTGACTGGCTGGTAGTAGTGTAACCCACTGATCTAGTGGCAGGCAACTCAGAAGAAATTGAAGTGCATTCAGGTATGCAGTGTTTATTTCCTCAGCATTTTGGAAGATTTGCTTAGGAAAAATCAATTAAATCTATTTGCAAACATAGTTAACATTATCGCTACCTAAATGTACTCTCAAAGATGGAGGGTGGAAAACCCCTTTAAATGCAGCTCAATAGTGTTACGAAATTGTAATTGATTTGCTAAACCTTATATTAAATACATTATTTTTTTTTCATTTACAGTATCATTATTATATTTTCTGATGTTTTTAGTTTGTCTTTTATCTACTTCCTTTGCAGCAGGCCTTTTGGAATCTCAAGTCAGTTAGGCTAGGTTCACACTGGAGTATATTCGCTGCACATAAAAACAAAAAAAGCCGCGTCGTGTAAACCTAAGGACTTACCTTGTTCCGGCCACACTAGCGTATGATGCACATACATAACATATGTACATAACACTGGCTATCGCATTTTTGCTGGCGTATATACGCCACACACAAAATGTGGCCAGATAAGAGGAGCCCCAAATGCAGAGGGAACGTTCACACTGCGTCAGGTGAGTACAATAGGAAATTGCCTCTAGTGTATACGCTGGCATGAACTTGCCGGTGTATTTTCGGGAGGCACTTTCCTGAAATACGCTAGCACAATTACGCTAGTGTGAACTGGGCCTAACTTAAAAATTCTAAAAAAAATTGCAGATAGGAAGTGCCTGCTTCAGGCTTACGCTGCCAAACTCTCAGTCAGACAACAGGAGCTTATTCATGGAAGTCCAGATTTGAACGTTGTAGCAAATTTGTGTCACTTAGGGTCACAATGCACCGATAGCCATGAATTCACTACTCCGTATTCAGAATTCCCTTACCAAAGATGTGAACGGTGTAGTGAAGTTAATTATGTTAATAATTATGTTATGATATATATTGTATTCTATTAATTATATTCTATTTTTAAATAAATAATCCACTTAAACACAAAAATTAGACTGGCAAATAAGTGATGATGCAATGTTCATTTTAATTATTTTCTATGTTGTTGCTTAGCAACCCCATGCTACATTCACCAAGGTCTCTAGGAGCAGGAAAAAAAGAGGTGAAACCTAGGCTGACCATACACAGATCGATTTCTTTCTTAGATGGTTCATTAATGAACACGAAGAAGATTGATTTTTAAACAATTTGTATCTTTTCAGCATTTACTTCAAAAACGATTGTTTAAAGCTATTGTTAACTAATACCACATGTTTATTTATTCAGTTTATGTAAACAACAAAAATTTTCCAGTCTGTACGATCAATGTAATAATCGATGTTGGCTTCTTCATAGCTTTCATCACACAAAAAGATTTCCAAAAGACTTCTTTGCAGAACTATTTGATACGTGTTTGACCACCTTTAGGAGCTTGGTACTTCTGTTAATCCTTTTCATTATAGCGTCATCAGCAAGAGTTACCCTGTTACAAGCAGATGCCTAGCTGTTTTCTTCTCCAGTTTAAGATTTTGCTTTGTTATTACCATACCTGGAAACTTGCTGGGTGTCACCCAGAGACTCTGGGTTTGCAAAGCAGACACCAGGTCTCTTGGGAAAACCCTCAAGTTCTTCGATCCTGGGTTTCCTGCCAGTAGTACCACCCCTTTTTTGTCTTATCCCCACCTAAACCTGCCCCATTTCTACCAAATCCCACCCTCATGGCAATCTCATTGGTAGCTGGTGCAGTAGCCCCTGCCCTCAATATGACAGGGGTGTGGCCATTTAATAGGTGTGGCCTAAGGCACTGAGCATTTTCTACTTATATGCTACTGAGATGTAAATCCAGCATTGGGTGAATTTAAACTTTAAGCTTTGTAGGTTTTGTAGACTTTTGCTTTCCTGATCAGTTGGAAATATAAACATTTTCCCACTGATCTAGTAGTTTTGGGTTGGATTGTTTTGATACCTTCATTTTTCCTAAATGCTACTAAGCATATATATATATATATAT
>WMED01003831.1:0-21585 GCA_019650415.1 Pipa parva
GACACAGAGAGACACACACAGACACAGAGAGACACACACAGACACACAGACAGACACACAGACACACACACACACAGACAGACACACACAGACAGACACACACACAGACAGACACACACAGACAGACACACAGACAGACACAGACAGACAGACACACACACAGACACACACAGACAGACACAGACACACACACACACAGACACACACACACACAGACACACACACACACAGACACACACACACACCCTACCTCACCTCTCTCAAATAATACTTGGAGCTGGATCGGCACTTTCCTCTGCCTTGCCGTGGCAGACCCGGAAGTCGCCAGTGAGCGCCGCCGCGGACCGGCTGCAGAGCACCAACGGCCCGGTCCTGGTCCGCGGCCCGGCGGTTGGGGACCTCTGGTCTAGTTCATGCCAAAATAATTCAGTAAATAGAGAAAATGGTCAAAAAGCAGTAGGAAAAAATGATTCTATCTATTCTATCATTTTGGTTTTGCATTTGTTGAAAGCTTTGCAGTTTTATAGCTATAAGTTAACTAAAAAGTAGATTAGATTTAGAAGAGATAAGGAGACTACCTGCATTTATTATTTTATTATTTTATTTTTTTTACATAAATGAGTTTTGAAGTTGGTACCCCACCCACATCCACAGGATTTTTACAATACTGTCAGTAATCACATCTGCCTCTGATTTGCTAGTCCTCCTGTGCAGAGACTATATCATTGTAGTCACAGTGTGCTACATCACAGAAGTGACTTTCACTGAAATACGAAGAAAACTTAGTGAGAGTAACAGAAAGGTTAAGGAAACTTAAGGCTATGCTTCCTGGGAATATGAAAATAAATACAAATGATCCCCGATAGAAGGAAAAAGTCTAACAGAGTACAAGTAGGTTTTAACACTTTTCATTGGCAGAGAGAAACAGGTGGGCCGTGGTTGTGAAAAACATTACTTGCATATTAATAGGTAAATAAGGGCAAATATGATATTTGTCCTGAGTTGGTACTGTGCCCTCAATACTATGACAAACACTAAACGCAAGCTTCAAATTTAAAATGAAACAATAAATGATTAATACAGGCTAAAAATGTAGTGAAAATTAAATGAATACAATTAGATCAATAAAAAGATAAAAAATGTCCTTTAAAATAGGAAAAAAGTCTTGCCTGTGAATAAAAAGTTTTTGTTTTTTCCTGCGACTTATCCACTGAGGCGGTCTGCCCAACGAGCCTCGATTAGAAGTAAATCCTGTGATCCGTATATAAGCTGTAAAATAAAGCTGTACTGCACCATATCCCATTTTTCTTTCCTCTTGCATTGGGAACGATTACACACCATTGGAGAGGAGCTGATAGGAACCTCCTATGATTGGGCATTGACTCCACACTTAGTGCTGATTTGCTAGCACTGTCTGGTGAGTGCAAGCATAAAAGGGGTTCACAGACGTCCCCAGCACCACCAGCATGGATTAATTATTTCCTTTTAAGCACAATCACATTCTGGAAATTTCCAGGATTAGTACATAAGTACAGTTTATAGTTTTTTAAGATTCACAATCAGAAAGTGTCTCAATTATTTGTGTGCACCTGTAACACCTTGTATATTAATATTAATTTTAATCCTGTTCACATATGCACTTTTGCACACCAATATACCTTACTTTATTACACTAGGGGAGCCCCCCTTTTTTTCTTTGCTTTCATATACTTACCAGCGCATCCACCATTCCGTTCCCACGGATCACAGGATTACTTGCATATTGTCTCTTTCCCTTTGGAGAGGTTCACTTCACATATTTTCATTGAAGCTTATTCTTCTTTACCATTTCAGCTTATCTACCTATTTCAATTTTGAGGAACAGCAAACACTGGGTAGAATAACCCGCACTGCAATGAAGAGGATCATAAAGTCCAGAACTGATCTGTCTATAGGTAGCTCATAAACAGTGGAAGTTTTACAGGACTCATCATGTACAAATGGCATAACTTGCCAGAGGGAATCCTTCCTGCTGGAGACATTTATATACTTGAGTTAGCATTTCTAATAAATGTATTGTTGAAATAACAAATCTATGTACAAGTTAAAGCAATCAGATCCAGTATTGCTTCTGAGCAGTCTCTTTAACAGAGCTTGCATGCAGATCCCTACTGTGCCTGAAATATGGGAAAGGAATTCAATAAAGTATTGCAGTGTATTTTTCTTTTCATTGCACGTTACAGACTGTTTTGTTTGGTCATGGTAAAGCCTTAACGGGATGGTTTGTTTTATGCATGATTATAACAATCATTTCAGAAATCAGATAGGAGACCATTTAGTGGCCCAATGCAGATTAGATAGTTGTTTTGTTTGTTTTCCAAATTGGTGGGCTTATTCTGTAAATATCTTTAAACCAACAGGTATAGAACAAATTTTTAGTTAGGTATTTAACTAAATATTGAAATTCCTGTAGTTTGATTTATATTATGACACTGAGCTAAATCAATCCAACCGGGTTTAGAATGACCCTATCCTGTAGAAACCTCACATTTATTTACTTTACCACACAAAGACAGCTGAACTGCCCAAGTGGCTTATGTAGACCATTCATAACTTAACCTAAGAAGAACAGCTATTTTTAGTTTACATTAGTAAAACAGCACCAGCTGCCTGTGACCTGTAGGCATTTTGTTTTATTTGTCTGGAGAATCTTAGAATGTATAAGTACAATTTAAACTTTTGCTTGGTAAATCAATGCTTACTTGGCACATAACCACATTTAACCATTTCTACCTTTTAAAAACATCATCCATAGGTTGAAGAACCCTTTATTCTATATTGACAACAGATGGTTCTATATAAAGTTTTGCAAATGTTAACAGCCAAAAGCAATCTTAAGGGGGATTGTTTCCCTATAATTTCAGGAAATATAGTAAGTCTAAAATTGTTTACCCAGCATGCTTCAAATTATTACACGCATCTATGTTCTGAGGAACTGCCAACATAGCATTTCACTTTTCTTGTATTTACTAATTTTTCAAACAAGTCAGTTTACTAAAAGTCTGTTGTTGTCCATATTTCATTTTTAGTTTTGTTTAGTCAATGTGATATCATTTTATTGTTACTATTTACATAAAGTTAAATGTAGTGGTGCAGCAATGTAGAAGTGAGATTGGGCCTACCCCTTATTACTCATGGTTACCTTACAGTCACTGGCCACTCCCCTAAAAGGGCTGTCTCACATACAAATAAACAAAAATGTATGCTAAAAATGCAAAAGCAGAACCTTGCTTTGAAGTAAAACCTCCTGATATGGTATTATTTCTGCACTAAAACTAGAAAGCTGTGAACAAACACAATCCCCTGCCTTAGACTTGCTAGTCATTTTACCTTGACCTGTGATGTTCTTGTAGCTGTCTATTTGAGCCCTTCAAGCCTCACTTGTTCGATCTACCTGACTGAGCGCAGGTGGTTGTATAATCTGCCCAGGAGTACCTGTTATATCAACCATGTCACTGATTTATCGTGCTTTGCGCATGGAGCCTGAAAGCTGGCTTTCTTTGTTCTTACTTTCTGAAACCACTGGAGGATGTCAAGACTCAAAGTATTATTTATGAATTGA
Organism: Pipa parva; assembly: GCA_019650415.1. Taxonomy (NCBI): domain Eukaryota; kingdom Metazoa; phylum Chordata; class Amphibia; order Anura; family Pipidae; genus Pipa; species Pipa parva. The sequence continues at coordinate 3,602 of WMED01003831.1, forward strand.
GGAACACCAGGGAATTCTTTTTCTTATATCCAGTTTATTGTTTTGTTTTTTTTTTACCTGTGTCCTAACCATATGTAAGGTATAATGGAAGATAGTTACTTTGGTTTTTTGTTTGGGTCTCACTGACCACTGTAGTTATATAGTAAGGTTGAAAAAACACACATCCATCAAGTTTAGTCTTTATTAAAAAAAATAAAAAAAGGAAGGTACAAAACCCATTTAAAGTACACCTGTCACCTCAAAACTAATACTAATTTAGGTTGTACTAATGAAATAAATGTTTTGTAAATATACATGTATTTTAAAAACTGCATTTCTCTCTGTCATCATCCCTGTCAGCCTGTCTTTTCTTTCCTGAGTGTCGAGTAGGTGGGACTAAATGACTGACATTATAGCTCCTCCAATCAGATCCCTTAAATCACGATCTAGCAGGGATTTGCTTGGAGGAGCTATAATCTCAATCATCATTTAGTCCCTCCTTCCCGACCCTGGAAAGAAAAGTCAGGCTGACAGGGAAGATGACAACGAGAAACGCTGTATAAAGTTACATTTATTTTTAATACATATATATTTACAAATGTTTATTTCGTTAGTACAATCTAAAGTATAACAAGAGTTTTGAGGTGACAGGTACACTTTAAAGCTTCGGCTAAATTTGCTTTGAATGGGAAAAATGTACTGATCCCTAGTGGTTATTGGATGTAATCAACATACTTCTAATTATTCTTCTTCTGATTTAAATAATCCCTAATGTTATATTTGTTAACTATATATACCGTTTTAGAAGCAGTTTAGAGATTTTGAAAGAGAATATTCAACAATTTCCCAGCCCTAACAGTAACTTTATGACAGCTGAAGATTAAGGGGGGAATTCACCATTGAGCGAAGTGAGCTCCGAATCCTTCGGCTCACTTTGCACATAGTGTTATGCGCTTGCTGATGTTATTCACGCGGGCATCAGTGAGCAGTTTAAAGGGATTCCAGTCTCGGCGAGACCAAAAGAATTGCCTTTCCGAGACTGGAATCCCTTTAATGTGCTCGCTGATGTCTGCGTGCAGGACATCAGCAAGCGCATAACACCATGTGCGAAGTGAGCCGAAGGATTCGGAGCTCACTACGCACAATGGTGAATTCCCCCATAAACCTTTTTTTTCCCACCCGTGAAATTTGCCCATGTGTCTTTTTTCTGCTTCCTGTAAATAAACAACTTATCACAATATTCATTATAAGGACCAATTATGTATTTTAGGTGATTATACCATTCCTTAATTGTCCTTGTGGAATAGATTTCATTATTAAAGTCTGCCCTCATAACTGAACACTTTTCTAATTTAGGACATCCTTTTTGTGTAACAATTCTCTTCACCAAACTGCAAATCCAACACTTAACCACAGAACTGCTCAGCGGCAAAATTATATATTTTTCTTCTGAATCAAACCCCCCCCCCTAGAAAATAACGTACCTGCTAGCTTTGGCAGCTTCAGTTTTTAAATACAGGTACAGAAGGGGGAAGAGGATACATCTCAAATATTATATTTATTTAATTGCTAGTTAGGATCAGTCACAATACTTATTGCTTCCATCCAGGGGCTCCAGATTTTCCATTATTTTTTTGTGGATCCTCTGGCTTCATATGTGATCTTAATGGAAGCTAAGATTTTAATAGTGAGTTTCCCCCAGTATCCAACTGTTGGTGGGTTACGTCCCATCCATTAAGTACATTATCAAGGTTTTTTTGGCATAATATAGGAGAGAGCGTACCATTTAGAAATAATTTAAGCGATAATACTATAACAGTGGAACATTCAGGGGAGTTATTCATTAAAGTCCGAATTGTTGTGTATAGGTGCAAATTCGCCAGATAAAGACAGTCGCAATAGGCTGCTACTGTCTCAGTCGCGTCTTTATAATGAGAATATTGTCGCAGTTGCGACTTTATTATGGGAAAATTGTTACAACTTTACAATGGGGAAATTGTCATGGATTTGCTATGGGAATCCACTGTTTGAGAATTTGACAGTCGAATTTGCATCTTAGTAAATAAGTCCCTCAGAATAATAATTCCTGACCACAACTACATTTTCTGATCTAACAGTATTTATCTGAAACTAATTTCCTTAAATATACTGAATATTGTTCTCCTCCTGACCTGGAATAAACATTTATGTTCTATTATTTTCTATATGAGTCAAAATCGAAAAAATATAAAATATAACGTGGTGCGGAGGGGCTGAGTTAAACTATAAGGAAACAGATGCTGCCATATGCTTTTTTCTACAGCTCTAATTGGCCAAACCTTGTCTAAAATTGCATATAACCTTTATCTTGTTTTAACCTTTAATCCAGATTCTTTTAATTGCTTTTTCAGGTCAATAAACTAGATTACACCTTTATCACACCACAGATGATATTTCAGTGCTTGCTTTGTAGTTTGACAGCCAGTACACTTCAAGACTGGATTTCATGAGTATATTTAAATTGTTTTCATTCAAACGAACCAATAAAATGAAATGAGTTACCTTTGAGGTGTAACTGTTCAGCTGTCTTATTATCACTAAACTCATACCTATATCAGAAGCCATTGGGACACAGCAGCTTGTATGCCTGCTGTTTGCTTTAGTGATTATCATGGATTGCATTGCAAAGACACACGTCCAGATACTATAAATGTACATAAATCAAGTTCTTTTTTTAGTAATGCTTTGAAAACAGCTAAACATTCTAGCAATAAAACCTTTACAGTTGGCCTTGTAAAAAGGAATTTACAATGTGTTCTGTTACAGTTTGGGCTCTTCATGCAAAAGATTTTACAAGAATCAAGAATGGATATAGAGTAGTTTTTTTGCCCTATGCTCATGCCAGTTTTAGAAAGGATAATGTGCAAATATCAGACCTTTTTCCAGAAATGAGTGGAGAAGGCAACCATTTAGGGTACCAGGAACCAAAGGGTTCCATATGGTTGGATGCCCACTCACTAATTCCACCAAAGAGCCCGATCCCTACTGGCAAGGTTTTGGGGTGTTTGAGAGTGATCCAACTTTGGGGACATTTACCTTCTAAATGATCTGGAAACACATGAATAAACAAAAAGCATTACAAATTTCAAGACAACTTTAAAGATAACATTTTTACTATTCTGTAGGAATAACTGCCCTACTATCACAAATACATTTTTGTGTGTGTACCACATTACTAGATTAGTGTTCCTGATACAGAGGGCAAAGCAAACACTTTCTAAGCATTGAAGCAACTATACTAGTTCCTTTTTCCGGAAATAGAAACTCATTAAAAGCTTTTCAAATGTGGGATAAATGTTAAAGCAAACACTGGAGTGACTATTATAGAGAAGTTAGTAGACTTGCAAGAAGGCTGCCAATTTTACTTGGAAAGCAGCTGTCCACTAATAACTGAATTGGCCAAAACTAGGAGGCAGCTGCACGTGTCAGTTTTATCCTTACAGCTACTTCTCTTTTTATATTTTGAAGTCAAGAGCTTTTATGTAGGATAATCTGACCTCTGCACTCCAGATGACCCATATGCCAATCTAAGATATAACGTGAAAACCCCAGAAGAAATGAAAATTTACAGTGTAAAATTTGGAGAATAATGAGAAAATGATTAATTTTTTTTTACGAGTCAGTTCTCTAGAGACATGTTTGAGATCAGTTCTGTTTACTACCAGAAGCATAGTAGAGACCCTGTATTTCTCCAAACTCTCCATTTTTTGAGGAACTGTCACACATTTAATGGGTGGCATGTACTGAAATAGGAGCAGATTACCCATAAAAAAATAATTGATACACCAAAAATGCATGATCTTAACCAGATTTTATTTTTGGAATACTTTGAGGAGTAGATGTTTAGGGGGTTATTCACTAAGGTGCAAATTCAACAGCAGATTCCCATAGCAAATCTACGACAATTTCCCCATTGTAAAGTTGTGACGATTTCTTTAATGTTAAGATTGCAACAATTTTCCCATAATAAAGTCACGACTGCGACAAAATTCTCATTATAAAGACGCAACTGCGATAGCAGCCTATTGCAACTGTCTTTATCTGGCGAATTCGCACCTATACGCAACAATTCGGACTTTAGTGAATAACTTCTTAATCACCAAAAGATGAGTGTAATATATAGTGCATGCATAATGCTGCCACTTTAAATATAACGCAGCAGTGGGTCACATGTTCTGATGTAACATACAGGAAGTCTGTATCAAAGAGTGTGCTGGTCTCCATATTGTTTGTACCTGTTACAAGTTGCTGTTCCAATGTTCCCTAAGTAAAAGTAATTCCTTTACAACTACAGTCCTGTTGTCTGCCTGTACTCTGGTGCACAGCTTACCCACAACCCTCAGTAAGAAGCATAAACAAAGACCATGTTTTTTAAGAATTAAAAAAAAAAATTGCAAAGCTTTCATAATTCTAGCTCCCATGTAACAGTGAATTCTAACAGTTGATTTGTTGCTATGGGTTACTAGGCCTTTAGAAATATTGCCCCTGTTAATTTGCTGAGAAATTAATACCCAGAATGCACTGCAGAGCTATGAGCTCTTAAAAAAACGAACAATGAATGCAGCATTCCTGCCTGGGACAAATAATTATAACTTGTGTGTTAATGGATACCACATTTAAATCCCTGGCTCCTTTTTGTAATCTTAGTTAGTAATACAAAAGGCCTATAGATCCATCTCAACAAAGCAGTCTTAGTGGGTTATTTGTAAAAATGGTAACTGTTTGAAATGAGGTATAACTATGATTTCATTGTTTTTTTTCTCACAATTTCATCTAGTTTTAAACCTGTATTGCTGTATTTCTCTGTACTGGCCAATTGGGGGACTTTTTGAGTTTCCCATGATGACTTTTGTGTCTGCTAGACCAGAGGTCCCCAACCTTTTTTGCACCAGGGACTGGCTTTAAGCAAGACCAGTTTTGCATGGCCCGGTGGGGTGGTGGTGGGGCAAGTGCGGAGCTTTGGTCATATGGGGGCGGGGGGGATGCTGGCGGGACCTCAGTGTATACAGCACTGCTGCTGTACACCAGTACCAGGAGCTGCATCAATGAGGCCAGTCTGCTGCCCCGCCCCGGCACACCCCACATAATGTTCTGCTGGGGGCGAGTCAGTGAGGAGAGCCTGCCACCCCACCCCGTCCATGCTGTGCTGGATGGCCGCGTCACTAAGACCTGCCCGTTGCCCCGCCCCGTCCTGCATAATGTTCTCTGCTGGGAGCTGCAAGCTGTCACGGCTACAGCAGAGAACATTATCAATCCACAAAGAGCGTGCTCTGACCAGGTGCAGGGCAGCAGAGCTAGCTGTCAGCGGCGCCGCGGACTGGCTGAAAAACCCCAACGGCCTAGTCCTGGTCCGCGGACCGGCGGTTGGGGACCTCTGCACTAGACCACAAAATAATGAATTCTAAAGCCCAGTCTAATGGAGATATATGACCTTCCGATTTCATTTTAATTTTTGCATATATTTCTGTGCTGAATATGAGATATGTTCAGAACTGTTTTCAGCTGTGCAAGATTATGTGAATGGCAGCTGGATTAGAGGCTTTTACCAATATGCCATAATTACCAAACTATTGCTTTTGAGAAATCTAAATGTTGTCTGCCCTCCAACAGCTGACAATAATGGTGGATTTGGACTAAAAATTACTTTTATGGTGTTTCTGGCAGGTTAATAATAAATGATAAAAACAAAAAAGTTAACATATAATAAGTGTGCTCAGTCTTGTATAGGATTAATGTATGTATTAATGTATTTCATATACATGTAAACTCCTAGGACCTCTAAACACTTTACTGCTGTGTTCAAGGTTGGAGAAAAGATATGGTAAAGAGCTCTGAATCTTGATGAATCCAATTTTAGAACATTAGCTTGATGGACACTGTCACACATTTCTTGTCATGTGGGTGTGACCACAGCTACCTTGTTATGTTACATTCATTACTATGCTGGGTTTAGCCCATTTTGTTTGTGTCTCATGATCGGTAAGAAAGCATCATGTTAACACTCATGTTCCTTGTGGTTAATTGAAAATAGAGAATGTTTACATAATTGACCATGCTCATGTTATTCAGTACAGAAATTGGTTTAGAATTGATAACTGCTCAATAAAACTCAAAATGTATATTTTTGTGTTGCAGGGAACGCAAGTTTGGTTACGAGAAAATGGTCAGCACTATCCAAGTTTTGTTCAGTCCTGTGCTGGTGGAGTTGTTGTATTCAAAACTAATTATGGTCAGGTAAGGACTATTTTCATTTAACCAGAAAGTATGCCCGGACGCACTCTTCCCCCCCCCCCCCCCCCCTTTACAAGGTGTGGAGGGTGGCTTGGTCACGGCTGATGAGACAGCCAATCACTTGGGTGTAAAAAATTCTCCCTCCAAAAGGGCTGCACATCATTGGCGGGGAGTAAATGATTCCACTGTAACCCCTCCCCCGCTGGGATTCTTGTGAGTTATAATATATGCCTTGAGTGGGGGTTTTCTCATCAGTTTTTGTGAGACAGCAGACTGTAAAATTTTCCCTCCCTCCCTATTTTATACAACTAATGTGGTACAAATTTATGTATTATTGTTTACTGTATGTCAATTTACCCTGATATGTATGCATTCATGATTACAGTTATCTATTTGTATGCTTATTTGTCACAGCTTTATGAGGTGTGCAGGGACAGGGCTCTTTCATTGGTGAGTTGTGGTCGGCTCTGGAGATGGCCTGTAGCCTATGGTTTTGGTTGTTCTCTGGGGTTGGCCCGAGACTCCTGTGAATATGGGGTGATTTTGTGCCGGTTGTGTGGGCAACCTCTGGCATAACTGGATTGGTTTGGTTATCAGTTTATATTGGTTACATGTTATGTTAATTATTAAATAAAGCTGTGGCCAATTTTATACCACAGGATGGTGTGTGTTGCGTTTATTATTTGGTCTCCTGAGGTAAGGTCACAGCATGGTTTAGTGTGAAGGTCTGGCAATAGTCTGCCATGACTTATTTGATGCAATACTGCATTCTGAGTACAACGTTTAACTAATTTGAGTTTGAACCATAATGTATAATTAATGTTTTGGACAGCTTGGAGTTCCAATCTGAAGTTCTCTGGCTACGGCTAAACTACAATACCATAATCCTATCATCCCCTAACAGCCTATGGACAGCAGTTGTAGCCTCTCTTCCTAAAAGTAGATTATAGTCTATATCCATCAACTGATTTTCTAAGACTGGCATGAATTTTGATTCTTACAAAGGATAGTTCTAAGCAAAAAAGAAATAGAGCAAACTCCTTCTTCAGAAAGCAAATACATTCATAACATACACATGTATGCGTTGTGCATATATATACTGCATCACCGGTGTATAAGGAAATTGCTTCTTGGTAAAAAAAGCAGAAAACAAAACCATCTACAGAATTTGTTTTTCTCATGGGAGTACTAACATTAGGAGCTCCCACACAATGTGCCATACTGTGATCTATAGCACATGGTTTTATAAAAAGCTCACAGTGAAGTTATTTGTTGTCAAAGCTGTATACTTAACAAAACACTATCTATAAAAATTTAGCTTATTTAAACAATATTGATTAGTCTATGCTCACACTAGTAAAGCTAAAATTAAAAAAAATATTGAAAAGAAAAACATTCTTATACCATCTGTAGTAAACACAAATATCAGTTTACTAATTTTTTATTTAGTAGGGTGAAAAGAAAAGGCTTAGTCTGCATTAACATGTGCTTTAAGGATTAGCACATTTATAAAGTAAGTTCTGTGTTAAAACAGCTGTGGGAATGACAGTAGGTCAAAATGTACTATCAATTATTTAGACAAGCCAAGCACAGAAGTAATCTGTTAGAAACAAACAATATGGCAGCTGTTTGATCATGCTACTGGTTCGGTATATTGCTATAACAATATACCGAATATTGTTATAGCAATATATCCAACCTGTAGCATGATCAAACAGCTGCCATATTATTTTGACTTTGGAAACTTATCACAGTCTATCAGAACATGTAATTAACAGTAGACAGGTGTGTATTCACCATACTGTTAGGGGAGGTAGCTGATACCAGGACTATGCTAGAAACACTTCATTTCCTAAAAAACTATGGTGGTAAAGAAAGTCCATTGAAGGTTATTATAAAGCCCATAATAGTATATGTACATCACTGACAGTGGCTTATGAAAAGCTAAGCACATTTTGTTTGTACTAGTCTAATTTTTATCTCCTTTTAGTAAGTCTTATTTTCCCTCTAGATTAAGCTCCATTGGAGGCTGAATATATTGTTATTTGTTGATCATGCAGTCTGCAGAATGAATGAGCTCCTTTTACAAGCAGAGAAATAGAATTTGTCTGTGCTTCTAACTGTACAAGATAAAGACTCTTCTTCACTGAGCATACTTGGAAAGCATGTGGTTGCTGTGCTGTGTCATATGACATAGAAGTTTTTACTTTATATTCAACATGCGTCCATTGCATTTGTAATGGTTTGCCAAAGCACAAAAAAAAGCAAAGTCAGTTTCAAGAATCAACAGATAGATTATTCAGTGAGTTTAAGATCTTTAGCCAAATCACCGAGACTGACGTTTTTTAAGAATACAAATTATTACTTGATTTTAATGCTTGTGAGTTATGGATGAATAAATAAGGAATACTATGTCTAAAATTAATTTTGCCTGAGTTAGTCTGCTGCGAGACCTTAAAGTGCACCTGTCACCTCAAAACTCTAATACTAATTTAGGTTGTACTAATAAAATAGACATTTTTGTAAAAAAAAAATAAATATATATATATATATTTAAAATGTACCTTTGATTGACATTATAGCTTTTTTTGAGCTGCATTGTGTTAGGAGAAATATAAAGATGTCTTTGTTACTGTAGCTGTGTTGTATATGGTTTATTCAGTATGTGAGGATGGCGCATTTTGCATTTATAACAAGGTGAAATGTGTAGCCACATAATGGACCACAAGACTATTTTCTTTTAACAAAGATTATTTGTGATTTCCAAACTATTATGATGATGGATCCCATTTACACTCCCTACTCTCACTTTTAGAAGGTTCTCTACTGTATTAAGGAATATGGTATTTTCATCATGGCTTTAGTCCTTGGGTGGGAAAACTATGGCCTGTGGGCCTGAAGTCTTTGGGCCGACCCATCTGCCAAAATGCCGTATAGTATACTTGTTTTCATTAATGTTTTATTTATATGGGTTGATTTGATTGAAATGTAATATTATCAAATATTTCTCTGTAAGCCAAGAAATAATAACATTAAAAATGATAATAATGTGCTAGTAATGAAATATTGCCAAACTTGTTGCTCTCAAACTGTCATGCCTGGTGTCTCAAAGATGCCAGGAAGAGCTACTTCAGCAGGGGGAAACTCAGGAAATCTCTTAGTGGCTGGGGCTTCACACCCAACCACTTTGCCCTGTTGGTTATATTACCGGCCTACTGCAGAGTTGAAAGTTATTAAACCAGCCCAATACAAAAAAAACTTAGCCCACCCCTCCTTTGCCCACATCAAAGATGTCTTCAGAATGTCACTAGTAACATCAAGGGTCTTATTGACTAAAGTCTGAAATCACCTGGTGAATTCAGTTTGCTGCAATTTGAGTCGCATCACCTAAATAGTCGTGAATTTGCTTCTTATTTGTAAAGCTGCAGATAGATTTTTTTGAACAAACAAACTGCTACGGACACAATCACATGCATATTATGGCAAAGTCAACTGAATAGAAGTAGGATGTGGAATCATATGAATTTATATGAATTCCCCCAGTGAAGTGCGGTGATGTCATCCTCACCATATCCCACTTTACCATTTTATATAAGTGAATAATATATCTATTTGGCTGAATTGCATAGATTTATGTCTTTTTTTCAGCCTTATAAACTATTTTACTATGTATTTCAATATCACCTTGCCCCTAGTTCAAGTTTAGTTAGTGATTATTTTTCTCATATGCCATAATTTATGCTATAATTATTTGAAGAATACCACCCAAAGAGACTGATTATTTGGTACGTTATGTGTGCCCAAAAACACATTCCTTTCAGAAATTTAAGTGGAAACAGATGTAAACTGTTCTTCTTAGTCCTTGACGGGGAATATCGTTTTAGCATTTTTTCATCAAAGTATCCTAAGCAGGACAAAATACCCAAATTTGAATCTAAACTGAAATGAAAACCAAAACCAATCAAACCTATCAAATTAAACCAGTGTTTCTCTTTTTCATGTAACTGAAATGCTATGAATATTCAGCATGCAGTAACTATTTAAAGAGCATTTGGAATCAATGGACTTCTTAGAAAGGAGAAAATTCCTCCAATTTCTTCTTCTAATACTATTTCATACCAGGGTGATTCACAGTACAATATTCTGTATAAAACAAGGCAAGAGGTCAAAACCTCCTTTGTCTCAAAAAGCTTTCTGTAACCTAAAATTGTGCCAAATTTAGAAATAAGCAAATAGAACATTTCATAGTTTATGAAATCCATCCTATAATGTCCTTTTTTTTTTTTTTTTTAACAAACTGTACTGATATAGATTGGTATGTGCTTTGCTAAAGGCCTTAAGTCATTCACTGACATGAGAATGTATATCACATTTTACCTTATTCCCCCTTGTTTTCTTTGTTTCAAACTTAAAGAACTCCAGACTCGTTAGACTAGGGGCTGATCCTGGAGGGGTCTGAATTACTTACTGCTGTGCTCCATCGCTGCCTGCTGCTTGCCTCAGCCCCAATCTTTATTTCTTCAATTCTGCTACTGTCCTTGTTCAACTCGCCAAAATCTAACTGGGAAATAGTAACATAACATAAATGTGCTATTTATTATTATGCATAGTGGCTTTGGACTAGCAACAATGTTGGTACAGTAAAAGAAGAAATAGCCCTTCAGACCTCCACTGCTATATTAGGCAACCTTATCCCATGTCTAAATTTGTATTATTGTTTAAATAACAGCAGTCAACTTGTCATATGTGGTTTCTTACATTTTATTTGTGAACATAGTACCATGGGTAGCATTTCAGAATTCCAGGATTCACAGGGACGGCTCAGCAATTAGGCCAAAAAAGGCAGTCACATAAGGCTTTGAAAAGCTTCTAGTAGGTAAACTTTTTTATTTACTTACTTACATTGCTGCAACTTGGAGCCAATATAAAAGTGTATAGTAGAAGGAAAAAACTAGATTTTTCTAAAGACAGTTTTGTGGAGATGTTGTATGCTTCTTTATCAGAGATATTGGTAAATCTGTTCTGCAGATAACTGCACTGCAGTGTGTAGGTAATTATTAGGACTTTACTGTATGCAGTGAATTAAGGTGCCTTAGTTTGGACAACTGCCTGAATGATCATATTTGTAATTATCTGTCAAATATGTCTACTGCATGTGTGGCCAAATTAGCTGATGATCTGTCAGCTCAAACAGCTGTTATTCCTTGGGTTTAGTCAATTTAAGGGCTAGTGCATGCTGTGACACAAAGTGAAAGCTCCAAAAAGTAACTAGTTATTTTTCACACAAAAAAATCATGTTTTGTAAGAAAATGTCAGTGTGAGCTGTGAGGGAAAACCAGTTAAATGTCTTTTATTATAAGGTAAGATAATAGTAGATGGTATATTATTGTTTTGTGTGTATTTTTATATATGGCTTTTCTATATCAATGTTGTTGACTACTGCCCTGGAATGAATATTTAGGGTTGGAGAAATCAATAAAGGTTTTGTTTGCTCAACACCTGCCAAAGGCTGTTTGTAAGCTGGTCCTAACAACAGATGTTAGACGGTCAGTAAGTAACAGAGCTGTGTAACATGGTAACAATACATGGCAGCATATGTTACCTGTGGCTTCCTGAGTATCACACCCTTTTCAGTAATAGTCAGGTGTTTTGCTGAAATTTAACTCTGGGTAGTTTTTCACTTTCAGGGTTTCGTCTTCTTCCAAGCTTGACATCCATTATTACATTATTTACAAGTTTGTTTAGAATGTGCTTTAACCATCCAAAGATGAAAAACCTAGAAAATGATATAAAGGAAACTAATGCTAAATATTTTTTTTTGTATTTTTTCTTTTTTTTTAATATAATGCTGATATAGTACTTTTCACTTTTACAGCGATTCATCATTCACTTCAGTCCCTGCCCAAGAAGCTTACAATCTAGTTTCCCTATTCAGTCACAGATGTATGTTTTTGGATTGTGGGAGGAAACCCATACAGGTGCAGGGAGAACATACAGTTGGGGTTATTCACTAAGGTCTGAATTGTTGCGTACAGGTGCGAATACGCCAGATAAAGACAGTCGCAATAGGCTGCTACTGTCGCAGTTGCGTCTTTATAATGAGAATATTGTTGCAGTCGCGATTTAATTATGAAAAAATTGTCGGAATCTTAAGATGAAAAATTGTTGTGACTTTACAATGGGGAAATTGTAGCGGATTCTCTATGGGAATCCACTGTTTGCTAATTCAACAATCGAATTCGCACCTTAGTGAGTAACCCCCACAAACTCCATGCAAATGAAGTCCAGGGTGGAATTTAATCCAGAACACAGTGCTGCAAGGCAGCAGTGCTAACCACTGAGCAAACGCACTGCCCAGATATGTGCAAGTTTTTTTTTTTGTGGGAGTTTTTTTGCAAGTATTCAAAAAAGAAACAAATTAAAGTAATATGTGAATTTTTTTTAATTAGAAATCAGTGTTTGTAGGGAAATTAATTTCATGGACCACTCTCTGTTGTAAAGCCACCAATAACATTTCCTACTTAACCAGGCTGAATAGCGAATGGCATTGGAATTACTGTAATTCTGCAAAGGTTTGACAAATCTTATACCAGTGATGTCACTGTTGCTGATGAAGCAGCTTAGTAGAGCGCATCAAAGCACAGCTGTACTTACAACAGTCAAAGACAGAGCTAATGTGGAATGTATTTTAATTATGATTAGTTTGTAGAGAACAAAGTTAGGTTTCTTCTCCCAGGTCAGTAGGGGCCAAAATGCCCTTTAACCTTTGAACTAGCCCCTAAGAAGAAATCAGAGTAATGTATTGCATTGTAAGCACTGCGGACAGCACACACTCTGACAAGATTTACAAAGCATCATTTGAAGACTAGAAGACAGATATGTAGTTGCATTTTAAAAGGCACAGAATACTGTTGTGCTTTGTCAGTTTGCTGGCTACTGAAAATCATCCAATAAACCAATCAACTACAGATGTCAAATACAGTGAGGATTCCAGAAGAGAAACCCAGAGCTAACAGAAGACTACCTCTTTTGTATTCCTACTGAATGTTAATGCCTTACTTCACAACTGATGGGAAGTTCAGATTATGTTTTATTTAGCTCTTTATTTCATTCACACTGTATCATATTATACATAAATACTAAACACAGTTTAACAAGTAACCTTGTTTATTGTAAAACATACTAGAATTATTTAAGGGTGAAATGCAGAGTTTTTCTTATTTTAGGTGGTTTTCATGTTATTTTGTTACTAGTTATAGTATGTCCATTAATATTTAAATGCGGAGTTCTTCATTATCTGTATTCTCATACTTTTTGTGCTTACACAGAGGATTATCTGCCTGCTATGTCTTTAACAACATAGCAGCCGTGTCTAGCATTGTGACTGGAATTCAGATACAGTTATAACAGAAAGATATACCCTAGAGCCTGCCATAGGCTATGGAGCTGTAAACAAGCTACAAGTTTCATCAGTGCAGCCCGGGGAGTTTATTAGCAGATTGATTGAGAAAAGACTTTTATACAAAAGCAAAAAGTGATGCATTGAAATAGATTTTTTTTATGATTACCACTTATTTTCAGTCATGAAAACTGTGATTACGAATGTATAATCCCTGTTTCCAGTGTTTCACGTCCTGTTTCAAGTCCATATTTCTGAGTCTCGGTCCCCCAGCCCTCTACCCATTGGCTGGCATCAGGGTAAGATGTCCCCAGCACACTTCCAATTAGAGGAAAATGGGCGATGACATTCCCCCCAGTGTCCTGGATTCTACAGACCAGTCCTGTTTTTTGTGTCCTGTCCTCCCAGTCCTAGTCCAAACAAGTTACTAAATAGTTTTCATTGTTTTCTGTTGGATAAGTTTGGGTAGTTTTGCTCATAAATAATGATGAAAATGATTCCAACCAGCTCAGCTACAAGGTAGCCATTGTGGCCCTGTTAGGCTAATTTACAGGTTGTTGAGTTGTTATCCTTGTTTCCTGAAATAAGTACAACTGTAAAAATTGTTTGACATCCCTTAAATAGGCTGTAGGTATTTTTGTCTAATAGCAACACCCAGTATTTCACATAATCCACAATTACTTTAGAAGAGGAAGGGCCGATTGCTGGGAAGGGTGTAATAAGCATTCCTCTGGCACTGGAGAAATAACAGACTTTTTATTGCATTGTAAACTTTTAGCACTGAACATGCTGAAGAGGAAGAAGTTTAAAAACTCATGTAGTTACAGATCTAATTTAATTATGCACCTAAACAAGTTCCTGTATGCCCATTATAACAATCAATTTACTTCTAGAGTTTCACTATACCTTAGTACCAGATTGCTGATACAGAGGGGTAGAGAACCAATATAGCAGGAGTAATAAACAAAGAAACTGGTCAGACAATATTTACACCAAAATATCTGTACTTGTTACAGGAATAAGAGTTAGGGTATACTACTCACTACTTGTTAACTGAGAGAAATCTCTTGCAGACAGTGGTGTAACAATAGGGGTTGCAGTGGTAACTGTGGCAAATGGGCAAGATCCCAAGATCTGGAACAAATAACTCTCCCTACAATTCTCACACCAGGGTTCATATTGTGTATACTACCACAGATTACAGAGATTTTTAAGAGATAAGGACTATGGAATATCTGACAGTTGGATAAGTGTATATACAGTTAGGTTTTGCCAATATTCTTGTACTGCAGAATGAGCTGGAGCTGTGAGTGGGGCAATAAGCTAGGATGCATGTCTGCATATTACATTTAGAGTGGAACATCTGTGAGGCACCCTTTGTAATTCCTAATTTAAAAAATATTAAAATTAAACTGTCCATAGTTCCAATTATTATTTGGGCAGTACATTACAAAAAACAAAGTGTTAGTGTAATTAAAGGTAGCTAGAGACCTGTATATGTCAAGACGGGGGTCGGCAACCTTTTGGGCTGAGGGAACCATATACGTGCGGCTCCCTCAGCCCTTTTGAATCTGGAGCCGCTGACGTCACATGCGGCTCCAGATTGGCTAGCAATCTGGACTCACGGTGATATCAGCAGCTCCTGATTGGCTAGCAACCCGAAAGCCAGTGATGTCAGTGGCTCCAGATTGGCAAGCAACCCGCAAACACTGAGAGAGCTTTCTCTCTACAGCGCTTGTCGGCACACTGTAACGAGCGGTGCTTACAGTGAAAGAGCCAGATATGGACATCAAAAGAGCCATATCTGGCTCAAGAGCCATAGGTTGCCGATCCCAGGTGTGTTTTTCTGAGTACTGGAGTCTAACAGAGGATCTTCTGGTGCAGCCCAGTCCTACCCTAATAGAGTTATACATATCTCTTCTTTTTGTTTTATTTTGGAAATATACTTGGATAGCTCAATTGTTAAAAGTAACACCAAAAATGAAAAAGCCTCAAATGCAAGTAAAGTTCATGTATTTAACTTAAAATATAACATTTTTATCAGTGCTGTATTTGAATAACTTTTATGCCAATTTAAATGAAAATTTTGATTTTTTTGATTTTTTTTTTTTAGAACAGTGACAGTTTATACTTGGCTACATACTGACTATGCAGATCACGAGCTATCACTACACGGCACGAGCTATCACTACACGGCACGAGCTATATCACTACATGCAGAGATGGCTCTGGCCCTATCTGCGCCTTAGGCAACCACCCCACCCGGCGCCCCCCCGCGACGACCCCCCCTTGGCGCTCCCCGCGACGCCTCCCCCCTCGACGTCCCCTGCCTGCGCCGCCCTCCTTACCTCCAACACTGCCGTCCAGCCACAGCTCAATCTCCCAATTGGCAGAGATTTAAAGTTGAGCCGCGGCTGCAGCCGGCACTCTGAAAAAAAAAATGCTAGGGGTGCCCCCCTGGGCAGGCGGTGCCCCTAGCATTTGCCTACTCTGCCTAATGGCAGAGCCGGCTTTGACTACACAGGAATCCAATAACTCTCTCCCTAAGACACATCACTATTAAGTCTAAGCAGTTTTGTGATCATTCAGGGCTAAGCACAGTTATGATACATTTAGATTCACATTTTTTTGCCAAAAGTTTTTGTTTTGAGCTCAGATATCTTTTTGCTGCTGTTTTGGATAATTTGGTTGCAGGTTTTGCTCTTTTATAACTATACACTATATGGATTCTTTTTCATCTTTTTGAATTCAGTTAGATTTGTGAAAAGCTTGAACCCTAATCAGAAGGTTTCTTGTCTATTATGGTTTGATCCCATACAGAATGGCAGGATTTTAAAGTAAAAAAATTCCGCAAAAACACACCTACACTTTGGGGGTTATTGACAAAAGTGAGAATTCACTTCAATACAAGTAATTTTGTTGTTGACTTGTCTGTGCAGTAAATTTTGGGTCTTATTTATCTATCAGAGTTACAATAGCTTGTAGGTAAAGGAAAGTGACACACTTTGCATTGCAAATCTAGAGAATTATTTCACATTACCCCCTCCTCCACAAAAAACAGATGGTCTGGTTTAATGTTTTGGTTCTAGAACTGCAGAAATAGCTACTTTGGGTTTCAGCTAAGTCATTTGAGAGATGTAAGCTTTCATTCTTCATTTCTGTTTTAGGAATTCTAATTCATTTCAGCTGTGGGGAGGGAATGTTGGAAACTACTCCAGTGTAGAGCGCGAGTAGAGAAACTGATCATTTTGATGGGCTGCAGATTTAATTGTAGCGGATAAAAATGTTAACAAAAAGTATATGATTGTCATGAGAATGTTTACCATTTGCATTTTCATGCATCATGTGAATCATGGAACTAGTTAACTTATACAGAAGCGCCTGATCACAAGTGTCAGGTCTCAGGAGGAAGAATGAAATCAAGTGAATCTGCAGTGATAAGTTTCTTTGTAATGTTGTAAAACATTTGAGCCAATATACTTTACTGCTATGATCTTTAACATATGGCTTTCCAGCTGTTCCTGAACTGTAACTCTCAACTTCATACTGACAACAATATTATCATATGTTTTTTATTTTATTTTAAACTTGTCAGGTCAGTGGAGGTGTTCACTTCTGCTTCTTTTGTGCTTTGACAAATATTAACCATACCAATTTTATAGATTATCAAGGGTCAAAATTTCACTTTTGCTCTTTGAATTTGTTTTGCCTGTTTTTTTGTTGTTGTTGTTGTTACACCTCAATTATGATTAAAGTATGATCAATAAGAAAACTATTCAACCGTTTTGTATTGCAAATAACACTCATCCAATCTTAAAAAGAGTTTGATATTTGGAAGATGTGCCCAACTTATTAACAATGTTTCAGGGCAGCATTTCCTGAAAAACGTATCCACATACTCCACAAGTTACCCAGATTCTGTGGGCCAGTCCCATTTTTTGGGTCTTGTCCCCCAGTCTCAGGTCTCCTACTAGCTGTCCAGATCAGTAAGAAAGCCCTATTGTAACCTGCTGGCAGGCTAGTCTCAGATGCACAGCCAATCACAATTGAATGGGTAGTGAGCCAGTGATTTAAATAGTGGGAGCTATATGTCTGTATGTACCTTCTTAAAGTCCCTGTCCCCATGTGGTCCCTATATTCAAAAAAGGGTCAAAGTGTGATCCTGAAAACTACAGACCTGTAAGTCTAACTTCTATTGTGAGTAAAATGTTTTAAGGCTTTCAAAAGGATTCTACAGTCATATGCAAAAGTTTGAGTACCCCTATTAATCATAATTATTTTTAGTTCTAAATATTTGGGTGTTTGCAACAGCCATTTCAGTTTGATATATCGAATA
>WMED01003832.1:0-19560 GCA_019650415.1 Pipa parva
AGCATGCTATTTTTTATATTGGTTCAGCATGCTATTTTTTATATTGGTTCAGCATGCTATGGGGTTTTCAGTTACAAAACAATGAGAGCCATGTTTTCATACAATATATACTCTAAGGGCCTTTAATCTAGGAAACATTACCCTAAGAATCATAGATTTACCTAAAATAACTGAAAGCAGTTTCAAAATCACTGAACTTAATAATTTTCCCTTTGTTATTTTAGTTGTCATTTCAAAACTTGTGATCAATGATGATTGATAGCATGCTCCGAATAAGTCAGCAAATTATTTAGGAAATGCAGATTTACATATTTGGTTTACACGGTGTATTTTTTTTTTTTCCTGTGAAATGTTTTTGTCTACAGCAGAGACTTATGGCTATGCCATTGTAAAGTTTCTGTGGAAGCCGTTTTATGCTGTCTATGAAATAAATAGCAATGGTATAAGCTTTTCATCAATATTTCTACTATAAAATGTATTGCCTTAAAGAGTGCAAAGTTTGGTACACAATGCCCTCATGTTCCTTTGGGAAGCTTTAGAACACATGCATGTATATCTTAATATACAAGCTTCTAGATTTTTATTCACTTGAATCTGTTTGATTAATAGGCCCAGCACCACAGAGATTTTGCACTTTTTATTTTACAGACCAAGTAACTGAAGCTTTAAAGAAGTGATTTATCAACATCCTCAAACTAGAATTCTAGAAGAACTATACTGCATTACATTAATCAACAAAATATGCCCTGTTATTTTGCCCAGCATGCCCTCTAGTTTTCTCTGGGTATGGTCACATGAAATCATTTTGTTATTGTGATATTAGCACTGTTAAGTCAAATGAATAGTACAGTTGATAATATATAAAATATAACCCTTTTATAATAACTGATGAGGCAGTTAGACATCACTTCAGAATTTCAGAGCAAACAAAAACAAGAGGCCGAGGGCAAATATAATTTTCAGGCTAAGGAGGCTTCTAATATCTTTATAAATTACAGAAAAAAATAAATAAATATTATAATATAAAAAAACATATCTCAGGAATAATAAAGTGCTAATAAACATTTGTAATATATGGTGCAATTTTGTTAGGTGGGGGATACATGTTCTCTAGCTCTGTGACGGCGAACCATCACTTACCAGCGTTGTCCCCCGAAGTGCCGGCGCTTATGAGTGATTTCATTGTGCATGCGTCGGAGAAGGAGCGCATCTGAATTGAGAAAGGAGCGAGCACTCCTTCAGTTTACGTCGTGAATCTGACCTGAAAACTGTCTTGTCGGGTCTGCGGCCTGCACTGAAGGCAGCGGTGGTGATGGCACGTGGGCCCACTGAGAGAGCTCTGCGTGCCTTAGGTTTGCCATTGCAGCTGTTGTTGGCTTTGAATTGTACATACAGTAAATGCATATATTTTATTTTGTTGTTTTTTTTAAAGTTAACAGGCAGCTAAACTTCCCCCCCAGAGCACATAAATGCCATGAGCAAAATGCAACTTCAACATTTGTTGTAGGGATAATGTAAAACTGGTAAACAAACAAAGCTTACTAATGGAGAAGGAATTTTATTAAAACATCAGGATCAGCTGCATAATAAACCTTTATATAGCACAGATGTATGTATAGACACTGCTGGAATGCATGCTAAACACAGAAGGTAATACATAATGGAACAAAAGCAACATAGCAACAAACTTTCTAAACATGTGCAGTGAAATAAACACATACATATGCCTAAATATGGAAACCTGTCATGTCCCTGCTACAGCATATAGTATATGGGATACAGCAGGGCCTGATTTCCTGGATTACTGGGGTCATATGTGAATTGTGTTTGTGTGTGTGAGACTAGCCTACTACAGTAAGTAGATATCATGGAAATCAAGGGACAATAATAGAGTTACTTAGGTAAAAAAACATAGTCATTAGCAGAAGGATAGAACTTACCCTCAAGAGGAAATAAGCTTCAGATGTAACAGTAAGTAATGTAACGCTGGGCATTTTTCTACGCTTCATTCTTTCATCTTTACAATATCTGTTTAAAGGAGAAAATGTCACTATAACTGATGGGCAGTATTGATGCAGAGAATAGTTGCCTAAATTACATGGTTTTTTACATAAATTTTGATGGCAGCAATCACTATAATTATGAACCTATTCTGGCATTTTTTGCCACATTTTTTAAGGCTTTTGAGTGAAAGTCATCAGAATAGTAGCAGGAACCTTTCTGTAAGCCCCCTTATTTTTCACTTTCAGTAGGCATTTATACATTTTGCAAATTCACACCAGCACACACCTTGGGCAAAATGCCACTCAATGAATGAACACCCAAAGTGTTGTTGCATTCACTGTGAATAGATGTGAAATGGTGCATCAATACATAGTTGACATAATGAGCGAATTTACCGCATCACAGAAAATACAGTTCTTTGCTGAATATGCAAATTTGGATAAGTGGTAATTTGTCACAGATTATTATACAACAATTTGCTCTTTCAGAAATACTATATGCCTCTAAAATTGTGGCAGTGAATTGTGATGCAAGAAGTGCCTACTACAATAGGTATCATCTTTGGAGGTTAGTGAAATTTACCTCAAAATAAACATAAAATCAGATAATATAATTATGTGGTTATTTTCAATTAGGTATAACAATGAACCCAGAGGGAGGCAGAGCAGAGTGTTCTTTGCAGTTCAGATATAGCCCATTGTGCTCATAAAGTACAAAGCACAATTAAGTTCATAATATATCCAATGCAGCTGGATTTTACAAGACAAGAGAACAATATATATTTTTGCTTTTTGTTTTATTTATTTGGAAAAAAACATGATTCTGGAGGAAAACACTTTGCATGAAAGGTCACAGGGCAGCCAACAAGAGAGAGCTCCTCACAAATTCAACCAATGTCAGAGAGGTTGATTTAAAAATGATTAACTGGATGTCATTTGTAAAAGGAACTGCTTCAATAGTTGGACCAGAACTCTGTGTCTAGTTGCCCCTATGCTGTTTTGCAGAGTTAACAATCTTGCAAATTATCTCCTAAAAAAAATCCTGTTAAAATAATGTCAGAGAAATGGCAGTAAACGAAAATGGCTCTATAGGGAAATGCTCACATAAAACATGTTGTGAGTTTTCTTTCTTTCCGTACCTCCCGTTTAGCTAAAATCGAGCTGTCCTAGAAAGCTACAGAAAGGAAACTGTAAATTACGCTTCACTTTTACTATAGTAAAATCTAGACATGATTTACAGGTAAACATAAAAACATTGTTTTACATGATGTCTTGCCTTCAACATTTAGCGTTTAATGAAGTTAAATTTAAACTGCTTAGCTTGAAATTGTTTAATTTTATCTTGCCCTTAATAGAACATTCATCCTCATTCTGTTTAGACTGTAATTCTTTCTGACATCCCCTTCCATTTGCCTTCAGGAAAAGACAGTTTAAAACTGCTCAGCACACCACACCATGCATAACAGGTAATCTGTCTAATTAAAACCTATAAGGATGTTCAAAGTAATATATTGAAGAGACTCCATAACCTCTCTTTCACCCTCCCTACGTAACTCAGCTTCTGAGACTCAAAGATATCCTTCCCATTAGCTCAAGTGTTTACACTTAAAGATCAAATTGTACTTTTGCCTGAATGGTTCATTTCACAATTTTACAAGTCTATTTTCTCATTTACAAGCACAAAGTAATTTATCAAATTTTTATATGACATTCTTTGGGCTTCTTAGGATACTGAATTATATAATGTATGCCTAGAAATGAGCAATGTGAAAACACACTGATTTTCTCAAGGGAGATAACACTATTTATATCCATATTCTTCTTTGTTTTCACATGGTACATTTCAATAAATTATTAATTATGAAAAAATATATATATTTTGAACAGCAAGAGTATATTACTATAGCTTAAAAGACATCTACTTTAAAATGTACTAGTTGATGCAATATTGCATTTGAATTTTATAGCAATTCAAGCTGCAGATGACAAGTGGCCCAGATTTTCCAAGATGAGTAAAGAAGGGGAGGGATATATATTTAAGATCATCACATGTGTATTAAGAGATTTTGGGTGAGAAATAATTGTCCACTTAATTGACTAACCTTGAGGAGCATATTTTATGTCAACAACAATATTAATGGTCACTATGTACCCAGAGGGATTGTAAACTGGTGCATATCTCACTCTTTTTAAAAAATTTTTAAAAAAATGAAATGTACAGTACTTTATGTATACAAAGGTAATTAATGAATAAGATCTGATTAAAGTGTTAACTTAGTAAAGACTAAAGAATATCACAGAACAGTGAGTGCCAGTCATGGTTGCTTATTTTTCAATAATATATTATGTATCGGCTAAATTAGTTAACAGGGGAGATGCAAGAATGAATTTTTTTCTCACACCAACACTCCCAAAGAAACAGCATGCACGCAAATTAATAGTTTCGATGAAGATTAATTTGATCACGGCAAGTCAAACAACATTTTTGTAAGGTCACATTTGCATTTTATTCACTAGATAGTGTCATTTATTTTTTGAACAGGACAAATATACCATTCACTTCAGCTGAAGTGTTTGACTTTTTAAATTCTGTGTGAGGAAATGAATCCTATAAAGGAAGGTAAGGAGGAACTATGCCCGGGAAATTCCTTTTCTACATTAACATGAGTAGAAATATTTGAAAAATGAAATATCCTGGTCTCTATAAAAGCCAAAAAATGCAGGCTTTTTAACTGGAGAGAGCAAAATGGTTCGCAATTGTTTGAATTTTATAACCATTAAAACAGCTCATAACATTTCAAATTGCTGCCATGCATGATAGGATAATTTTCATAGGAGATATACCATATACATACATTGTAAAGTCTTGTCCACTTACTTTCCATACAGTGCACCACTTAGCTAATTGCAGATGTCCTATTGGGGTATAAACAGCTTGTCTTTTTAGAGACAAATTGATTGGTGGTGTGCTGGTAAAAATCCAGTATTAAAGAGCTCTCAATAAATTAATTCAAAGTTATAAATACATATATATATATATATATATATAAAATAACAGGTAAGGTAAAAATGTAAATGATAATTTTGTGCCAGTTGACACCATTGCAAATGGACTACTATGATCTATTCAGTTTGCCTTTTTAGAGAAAAATGATTGGCAGTGTGCTAGCAAAGGCACAAAATTATTGTCCCAAGAAATGCCAAAGAACAAACAAAAGAGATATTATTTAGCATTTATGGTGTTAAAAACTGCAGTGCAGAGATAATTCTCCTCATATTCACCCTTACCATTTGGCAGACCCAGGATTTGCACAGTTCATATATGTGCAGACAAAAGCTTTGCCATAGGCACAGCAGGCAAGATAGTCCTAAGGTCCTGCAGCAGCTGTCTTGTAGTCCTTCATTTCATTGTGAAGAAGACTCATCCAGCAGAATGGTAAGACCCATAACTACTGCAACTACTAAACCCATATTTTAAATAATTTTTTTTGTGTTACAGAGAGTTAGTTAAAACCATAATGGCACACTGCACCAATATTAAACAGCAGGAGAGGGAACAGGGGTTGAGATGAGGCACAGGTAATCATCCCAAAGGAAAGAGAAGTTAACTGAAAATTATAACAAAAATAATTTAGCCATTATGTAGAAATAACAGGATTGGCTTTGCTTGAAGGTGTAGAGGAGGCACAGTTCAAAATGCAAATAAGAAGGCCAGGAAGCAAGGATCTGGCTGAGGTCAGGTTATGATAAGGGCATATACTGTACATTTATACCCAAAAAACAAGGTGCAAGACTAAATTTATGGTCAATTTACTAGCCAAAGGTTAATACACTAGCAGTCACACACTCCTCTGTCCTGAACAAGCAAATTGCTTTTAATAGCTACAATTGAAACCAATTCAAGTGAAAAAATATTTCACAATGTCACATTTATTACAGTAAAAAAAGCTGTTTTTGTAAATGGAGATTAAACCATTTTCTCCCTTCCAGCATCAGACGATTCCCATACACCCATGTTTTGTGTTGTCCAATGTAATTAAAGTGATCATATCACCTTTTAATCACCTTTTCTCAAAGCAAAAAAAAAAAAAAAAAAAAAAAATATATATATATATATATATAATGACAATATGACACCCATCCCAGTGGATTTTTGAAGATGTTATGGAAATATTCTGAGGAGTTTTGTACAAGTTAAAATGCAAGCTTTAAACAATGTGACAAAATCAGTCCTCCTACATCTGCATTTTACCTTTCATTTAAGATAATATATCTTTCTGTCCTGTGTAAATTAATTAACAAGAACAGAGGTTGAAACTGTAGTAGTCTTGATATCTGATTTGGAACATCAATAACTTTAAGATATTAGTGCATCTTTGGCATTTGCAGACCCTTGTGATCAATTAAAAATGTCTTTATACTCATAACAAGTATAGGTTGTTACTGAATATCTTTAACAAAGTGATGGAATGAGTTTCATTAACTTCAGTATCATTATTACTTGTTTAGAATTTTCTATTCCTGTGTGTTCTGATTACAATAATTGGGTATGATAGCTTTGAGGGAAATAAGAAAAAAAAATACAAATTTTTTTGTGAAATAGGTTTTTTATAGAAGACAGGTTTGTTAGTGATTATATTGCAGTTTTATGAGTTAGTGCCAAAGGGGATTTTATATATACATTTTTTTTTCTTCTTTAAAAACCTGAATGATGGGTAAGATAAAATACATTATAAAATGCAATCCCATTGGGTTCTAAATGAATGTAAATCATTTTGAAGGAGTCTTTTAGGGGTACTTTGGAAACATCAGAGTTTTTAAAGTCTAAATTCAGCAAAAAATACACCACTTAAAAGGTAACATGCTTTTTCTTTAGTATGATGTTATTTATATCATAATGTAATTTGCAGATCTGCTGTCATATTCATTCAGCAATATTTTTCACAATTAATAGCAATTGTTTAGTCAACTTTCCATTAACATTTTAAAGAAATTGGTTTAGAATTATTCAAAAAAAATTTTTTTTTTTTTTGCTTTACTTGCAATACTGTATATTAATTATATACACAGTGGTTTCCATCTCTCTGATTGATTGTGCACACTGAAGTACTAAACCCTCCCAGATACAATATTGTAAGTGATCTAAAAGGGGATAATAGTGTAAAAAAAAACATAAACACATATTAGTAAGTACCTTTATTCTTCTAATATTCAGTTTATGTTATACAAAGAAGGGATGTTTATCTTATAACCCCCCATCAGTGAAGACACTAAGGGGGGAATTCACGATTGTGTGAAGTGAGCTCCGAAGCCTTCGGCTCAATTCGCACAGACTGATATGCGCTCATTGATGTCCTGCAGGCGGATATCAGCGAATGATTTAAAGGGATTACAGTCTCGCCCAGACTGTATCCCTTTAAAGCGCTCGCTGATGTCCGCGTGCAGGACATCAGTGAGCACATATCAGTCAGTGCTAAGTGAGCCGAAGGCTTCGGAGCTCACTTCGCACAATCCTGAATTTCCCCATTGTAAATGAATCTGGAGGTCTGTGGATATTATTTGACATATAACTCCTTTGGGGAGACATTTATTTTTAAAGATTTGTGTAGACCAGAAGATTGTTTTGTAAAGTAATCAATCAGAAAGTGTATAGATGCTGTACACTGAAACCTAGAACCAAACTGATAATCTCAGATAACAAATCAGCAAATATGCTAAGCCAAAATTTATACTAACATATTTAAACTTTTTGTACCAACAAAAGTAGCAAAATTGGACTAGTGACCCAGTTCTTGCCATACTGTAGTACTCTACTGAAAATATTATATTTGCTAGCATTCATTTTCATTCACATTAACTCACCAGCTGAATAAAAATCTGCATAGTGCTTATTATGACCACAACAAGTACATTTTATGCAGACCATTTAGAAGTCAGCAAAAATTAATGGTTGCTTTCTGACTGGCCCACATACTCACATGGTTCTATGATGTGCACAGAGTAGGGAGATAAAAATGGTCTTTAAAGTCAAATAATGATAACATGATTGCTTTTGTTAATTTAATGTAAAAAAAATTATGAATTTAAGATAAAAATTAATATAATTGAAATCGGTGAGGCTGGTTTTCGCACCTCAAAATTTTAATGCGGTCAACAAGCACTGCGACATGCTTAAAGTATGTGTACTATGTACAGATGTCCATACATCTCATCTCACTTATTTCTGAGATGTGTTTACACATCAGATTTGAAAAAAAAATGTGAAAGTCTGAGAGACAGAGGGAGTGTGTCTAAGACAGCAAAATAGATTCCTTGTACTGTTAGGGGAGAATGAAAATGCAGAAGCTCATCCTTTCTATTGATGAGTCAGATCTCAGCTCTTTAATCAAGCCTATAGATTTACTAGGGAATTAAGCTAAAGTTTAGTTCTTCTTTAACAGATACAAAATGAATACAACTACAAGAAAGCTAAACAAATCATATTAAAAATACTACAAATCATTCATTCAACTTTAAATATAAAGTTTTAAAGTTTAAGGGTTTTAACAGCTTTGTGTAGAAAAAGCTGCCATGACGAAATCAATTATATTATTTTCTTTTTCCGGTGTTATTGATCCTAACAATAACCTGCTACTATATGGGGTTTGAGGACCAGTTTGCATAAGTTTGCATATTTGTGCTCCAAAGATTAAATAAAGGTGGTAATGTTGGAATAGTTCTGGAATCATTGCTGCTACCTATTTTTAGTGAGAGGATAGTTGTGAATATTAACTTGTTTAAATAAAAGGAAATGTTTTATGACTGTGTAACGACATACAAGTAAAATTATATATATATATATATATATATATATGATTTGTAACAATAAGTAGGCACTGACAATATTTACTGTGGATTTTATTATTCAAGTTTTTGATGAGTAGACTTAAAATTCAAACTTTGTTTTATTTTTTTATGATAATCTTTATGCTAAAAGTTTTCTTTAATGTATTTTAATGAATATGCATATTGAAAGCATATGTACGGGCTATTGAACGTGACAAATTTGTTTAACCAATGACATCAAGAATAGAGGTGATGTAATGAATGATTAGGACTGCAGTCAAGCACATGCATATGGTCTACATGTTAATGTAATAGACTACACATAATTCTTAAATATATGTACAACTGCATTTCAGAACATGTCTAATGGTTGTAATTAATGCTAAATACCAATTAGCTGAATTTTCAGTCACTTGAGAGTTTATCAAACTAAGCAATGTTCATGATTGTAACCACTCTTTAGGCACTAAACCTCAAAGACTACATATGAGATCCTGTTACCCTCTAGAGAATTCTGTTTGACTTCAGCACTATAGATCAGGTTAGAAACTACTATAACAATTAGCAATTAGTTGGGGCATCTCAGTTTGCATTGGCTGAAGGTCAGCTCTCTAGAGTATTTGATCCTTTAAGGAGAAAGTTTAAAACAATGAGGATATTTTGTGTTAGTGAAACCCACTTAATTTCCTTATAAAAAGGCAAAAATCATTGTGAGTATGCATGAACAACTTACTCACCAATCAATACATTTGCTTTAAAATAGAGAGTATTTATCTGGGAGGTGATATAATAAAAGTGCATTTGTGGGAGACTTAGGTCCTTTCAGTATTGCTAGTCTAGACTGGGTTATTTACCAGCCCAAATGTAAATAAAAAGTTTAAGGCATTAGGCAATTTAGAATAAAAGAAGTGTGTCCTAATACTGACAATGAAAACAGAAGCAGGGGGGTACCAAAAACTTGCAGTATGGTTGCATATATTAAAGACCATAGATTTCAGGAGCATATAAGAAAACCACAAATTATGTTATTTATGGTGACAAACAGTTATATTACCCTAAACAAAAATAAAACAAAAATGAACAACTCAAACCCAACCATTTTATATTCAAAGAGTTTTAAGGAATCATTCAAATCAAGGAGGAGGACCTAATAAACTCCAGGGTAATTCAATCATAGCAAAAATTTTGTAAAAACAAAAGATAGTCACAAGTTCCCTATCGTACATATAAGAGAAACAAAAATAATAATTCATGTTTATAGATTTGGCAAAGGAGATATACAAACCAGCTCTTTTATCCTGTATTGCTAATGTACATCCAGAGCTGTTTGTTTACTAGAACATACAAAGTTTGATATGCACAGCCATGTATTCAACTCACATTCCACATAAAACATTACTACTTTATTGGGACAGTAGAGTTATGCACCGTGTTAGTCATAGATTTAAGCAAAGACAAGGGAGTATAGGTGATACCTTTTATTGTCTAACAAAATATATGGTAAATGCAAGCTTTTGAGGCTCCTAAGGCTTCTTCATCAGGCATTATTGCCTGATGAAGAGGATTTAGGAGCCTTGAAAGCTTGCAGTTACTATCTATTCTGTTAGCCAATAAAAGGTATCACCTATACTCCCTTGTCTTTACTTTGCTGAGACATTGCACTATTGCAGAGTTATTTGTATATCTATTCCAGATTCAAATTTTTTGCAGGACTCTCATCCTTTAACTGGGTATTAATTGCCATCAGGTGCGTTTTAGGATCCCTGGGAGATGCAGTTTTAGGAACAATATATTAACAATAACAGAACCACACAGCTTAAGTGGGAGAAACACTCTATTGGATCACCACATATAAAAATATTTTGGGGTGCGAACCTCCCTTCCTCAGGACCAGTCAGGAAATGTTGACTGCTTTTTCTATGTGGTGATCCAGTAAATGGAGAGATTCTCCCACTTAAGTAGAGTGTGGTCGTGTTATTGTTAATATATGTATATCTATTCCCAAAATCTCCAAAAGGAGGAATGTTTTTTGTGGCTTTGTGTTGGAAATATGAATACTTTCTATTTTAAGTCTTATAGTGAACGTCATTTAACACATTGTATTTGACTAGCACGTTAACCATGTTTAAATAAATTTTATTTGACTTATACACTAATTCAGCATACTGTCAGTTTTACTACATTGGGTTGGCATAACAATAACAGATAAATTATATATGATACATGTATTAAAGCAATTTCTGGGACACCCTACTTTAACAGTATTAAGAGGCTTTAATAAATATTTTCATATATATCTATTAAAAAGTAGAATATAAAATGTTTCTCTTCTACATTGATTTATTTTATAGTTCTAGAACAAATCCTGTGCAACTTTGTTTGTCCTATTGCACACAGTATTTAACCTACATTATAGACATGAAAACTTGGAACATAATATGGAAGAATGTTAAGGGAACTACTGTTCAAATTCTGAAAGGAATTGATTTTTATGAACCCAAGTGAATTTTGAGCTCTAGACTTTATTACTTGCAAATCCTCTGACTGAAAATGTCTGATCTGAAGATAGTGAAAAAAATACTAATTGCAGTAAGAGAGCAATTGCAAAAAAATGGGAATCAACAAGCTTTTCTTCTCCTACTGAACTACTATTTGAAACTGAATATAAACAACAAGTTATTTTAATGCCCTTATAAAATACTTTATGCCCCAAGATAAAACAAAATAAACACTTAGTTATGAAGTTATGTGATCAGCAACAAAGAAATACAACCCCATACAGTGCATGTCATGTCACACTCTGCAGGGATGGTCCATGAAATCCAATGTATTGCATCCTTCACAAAGAACATCTGCATCAACAAATTCTTCTTCTTGAAGGACAATAGCTCCATTTGGGCATCTGTTTGATGTACTGTATCTCTCATCTGATTCCAATTGTACTTGTTTCTTCATGCTTCTGCCAATATAGCTTCATGTCTATTAAAAATATTTCTTTTTTAACAGTCAATAGCATTACAGTGTTTTTTCAAGTATACCAAACTGCTGCTAAAATAATAAATATGTTTCGTAAATATAACCTCACTTAAAATCAATAATCTACC
Organism: Pipa parva; assembly: GCA_019650415.1. NCBI lineage: Eukaryota > Metazoa > Chordata > Amphibia > Anura > Pipidae > Pipa > Pipa parva. The sequence goes on from WMED01003832.1 coordinate 11,933, forward strand.
AAGTTTAAGAAGAGTACCAAGTGGTGAAGCACTCCTACTGTTTTATTTGATACAGCAATAAACACACAGTTAATTAAGTACAGGTTAAAGGTTGTATATTGCATTGTTGATCACTTGGGGTCTGACTTGTGTGAAAATTAATTTGGCATGCCAAATGCTATTACAGGCAAGATTAATCTGTCAAAATCCATTTGTGCCCATTTCATTCTTTAAAAGAATAATAATCTAATATTAAAAGCAAAAATAAAACAGTCAGACAAGGTCCGTAAAGAGTAAGATATAGAGGGAGCGTTCTTATTACAACTGTTTTTATCTCTGAAAGTGGATTATGGATCCCATTTGTCTCCATATTACATAGGAGGATCCAAGGACACCTTATAGGACCAACAAAATCATAAAATAAGTAAAAATACTGTACATTTTTCATTATAACTACTAATGAATATTATTTTATTTTTATAAGATGCTCACATTTTAACATAAATAAAAGACTAATTCCTATAAATTTGTCCTTGTAGCTAAAGAGTAAGTGAAGGTACAACTGTCAAATATATTTTATTCGAGCACAGATCACCAAGGAATCAATCACTGTGTAATATTGTTTAATTATCTTTGAATTTGCAGTAAGAAAATGCTGTTGGTGCAATTGAGTTTTCATATTATGTATTTAGGAAAAATTATCTACACCCACCCCCTCACAGCAAGGCTGGTTACTTATGTACTCATGCATAATATGGACTGAAATTGATTTTTATATATCTATGCAATGTATGCCCAAGCTAATGTTCTGTCAGCCTTGAATCATGGGTATTATATAGATATTTGTTTCAAATGGATGCTATTCATCCTCATTTTATCATTGTAAAACTATACAATATACAAATTATATGGCTAATATGTAATGTATTGATCAGCATAACTGTTATTTATCTTTCCCACCAATCTCAGTTACTAGGCTTAATATGCAGTTTAGGTATGATATCGCAATAACGATAGCCTTCCTTCCCTCTGGGTCTCTGAATCATGGATAGCTTGGCCTAACCAAGTACTTGGTATGTGGAGGAATAACCAAGATAAAACAAACACATACAAAGTTAGTTTCCTCAGATTACTCGCTCGATTTATTACAGAATTCAAAAGGTTTATATAGCATTTTGAAAACAGGAATGGTATAATCACAGGTTATCTTATTTACTCTATCTGAGTGTTGGTAGCTGGGTCATTCTACCCCTGATCTCTTACCTAATTTATTTAAGCAAGATCAACACATGTGAGTACATCTAAATCAACATGTTAGCTTGTACAAGACCCCTTGATTTAGCACATTCGTAAAGGGTCAGTCCATTTAACTATTAGGTGTCCATTTCATGTCCATATCATAAAGAATTAATGTCATATTCATTTCCATATCAGGTACAATTTCTAAATGTATCCTTCAGGGCAATAACAATTTAGAAACAATTTAGATTGGTGAATATCTACCCTTGCCCCCTAGCATTTAGTTTTCCTTTAATGCATACTTACAGGAGCCAAGGATTTACAATCACTTAGATTGTAAGTTCCATGGGGCAGGGACCTCCAACCTCTTGTGTCAATCACATCCTAGCACTTGATTTGATTTATCCTTGTGATATTTCACTTGTATTGTTTAATGCACTTTTCCCTTGTCTGTTTTGTACTTGTATCGCTGAATTGTACAGCGCTGCGTAAATTTGTGGCACTTTATAAATAAAATTATACATACATACAAGGAACAACAGGTATATGCAGTGCTTTTATTACAGAAATATATGGAGCCATAGAAGAGGCAAATTCATAGGCATGATCTATACACTTGTAGTGCTAATGTATTGTGAACTCTTTACAGAAATATTAATACTTTAGCTTAAAACAGTTTTACGTTTTAGGTTTTAAGTTTAAAGCTCTAATGTTATTTGCAATTTGGATGCAAACTGTCCACCACTGCATCAGAATCCAACATTGTCTATTGTTCCTATGACAAGTTGAAGACATGCATTTTGAGTTACAAGTTGAGTTGAGTTGAGTTTGAGGAATGTAAATAAAATGGGCAAAGTTTTGGTTTCTGAACCAGGATGGAAAAATATCTAAAAATTAAAAAGAGGTGTGAGTGATTTTATTTTATTAGAAACATCAAATGTTATCAAGACTTTATATTAAAAAGATAGAGCAGTCTAAACTTAGTAATCAGTAAATTAATGTGAAAAATCAAACTCAGTATGTTTATATTCTGCATTTTATGATTTATTTATTTCTCCTAACAGATACTGAATTGAACCTTCAAGCAATGGCATGGGAAACACCTTTTAATCAAGAAGAATAATGCAGTATTTTGCTCAATTCAAAATGTACAAACACTCAGTTTAAATTAATCAGGATGTCATGCCTCTGATAAAGGATACTGCAGCTGCAAGCATTCTTTAAATAAACAGGACAGCTGTTATTTTGCAAACTTGTTGCCACATAGATCGTTAATTTACTCCTATTTTTCCTTGTTATAAAGACTTGTGTATACCCTTTAAACATGTGCTTCCTGAAATGCTGTACAACTCATTAAGTTACTTTTTAAAATTTGTCATCAGACCTTACTTGCATGTCACTCAAGAAAAATAACAAATAATCAGACAATACCATCAGCAAAAACATGTTTTATTTCTTTCCTTATTGTTAATTTTGTGTACATTTAACATACTTAGTTACAGTACTGGGCTATATTTATCAAACTAAGAAGTTAGCCAAAAGGTATTTTTCTCTGCATCTTTGCTCTGAAAAATAGTAAAAACTGCTGACAATATTGCTAATACTGTCAAATCAAATTATGTTTCTCAATATCACCCATTGTGGTCTCATTTGTGTAGGTGGAACTGCTAAAAAGGTGAAATCTTATCTCAATATAAATCAATCATCAGACTGGATTACAAAGAGTTTCCACTTTGGAAACACTTTAATGAAATGAATAACACTCTAAAGCAGTTGAAGTTGACTGTCATAGAACTTTAACCCATTCCTGGCATAGGTCTGTTTGAGTAATCTAGTCAGGGCTTCCAATAGGGGGTACTTCTGTGGCAGGCCCCACCAGCTCAGCAAACAAGGGAGCCCAGAAAGACAAACATATGTAGGCTTTGAAGTATTTTATTATTATTTATTCTTATATAGCGCTGCTATTTTACGCAGCGCTTTACAGAGATTTATCATTCACTTCAGTCCCTGCCCCATGGAGCTTAAAATCTAGTTTCCCTATTTTTGTCAAACACACATGGATGAATGTTTTTGGATTGTGGGAGGAAACCGGAGTGCCCCAGAGGAAGCCCACACAAGTGCAGGGGGAACATACAAACTCAATGCAGATGAAGTCCAGGGTGGTATTGTACCTAGGACCTCAGCGCTGCAAGGCAGCAGTGATAAACACTGAGCCACCGCACTAAAGTAATAAATTAAACTAATTCCTTAAAGAGATACTGAGCAATGTAATGGCATTTTCCAGTATAAATGGTGGCATAAAATAATGTTGGAGGGACCCCATGTGTCAGGTTGTGGGGAGCACAGTGATTTCTGATGGTAACCTTGAAGCTAGTTCTCAGTAATGGAACAAACAGGTCCAAAATGTTGCCTAAATCGTTTCCAAATTGACTTGTGCTGTGGATTTGTACTATTATTCTGCAGTTTAGACAAAGTCAGAATCCTGGCTTCTACATATACTGGATCTTTGATAACAAGGGAATGCTACTGTATTTCTTTCTCTTTTTCTGGTCCTAAAATTAATTGATCCTGCAATTTCCTATATGTTAATAATAATTTGAATCTGTATTTTTTACACTTTGCTTGAATTTATTTTATAAAAATTTTGCTTACATTTTTAAGGAAGCATTTTATGTTATATATAGAATAGATGTAATTTGGCAGTGGTATTTTTTGATAGCACAATTTTTTTATCAAATGTGTTCAGAAATAAACAATATACTTTATTCTAATGAAATGACTGTAATTAAAAAGAAAAACAGTATATTAGTAGTTGTTTTTCTTTGCCAGGAAAAGTGAACACTGGTAATACTTACAGTATCACCGAAGCAGGTTCATGATCTTGAGCAGATAGAACTACAGCAAAAGATTAAAAAATCCTTCAGACAGTTTATCCAACTTTGCAAGAACTAAATGTGAAAGACAATTTGCGTTTATTGTACTTTATTCTCAATAGAACAATATAGAAATTCATATTTTCTTTTTTTAATGAAGAATTTTAAAAATGACATTTAAATAGTGGTAGGGCATTCTCATTTCTGCTATTCTAAAAATGTGCAATTACACTGTCATCTTTAGCACTTTACATTGGACATGCTTTAATTATTAATGTGTTTCCCTTAGAGAATGACTCGATCATGTCACAATTCTAGACAAATAAGGCTAATGCAAAATCATAAAATATGCAATTGACTACTGCAGAACTGACAGGAAATTAATTCTATGAACACTTTTGATGTTACCAGAAAATGAGTTTGAAACTCATGTGACTGAAACAAATGTGCTTGTAATTTGCTCAAGGGTACAAATCATCTTTCAATAGGTTAGTGTCTTTTTTCATGTGATTCTACAAACACAATCTGTTATACTAGGATGCAGAGTACTGTATTATTTGTTGATATTCTGCTTCCTGGAAACAAGTATAATACATGCGTTTGGAATTTAACTACTTTAAAATGTGCATTACTTTTTTTGACGATTAAATGAACAGGTCTGCATTTAAGAGTCAGCAAAAATATTTAATAATAGGTTAATAATAACATAGTATTGGATTCTATAACCTTTTTCTGCAAGGCCATGACTACACAGTGAAAATGAGCCTGGCAGATGTTTGTGATGAAAAATATGTTTCCCTTGGCATATACAGTACAAATGCTGCACAAAGAGGATTTAACCAAGGGGCATTAGTAGTGAAACTAGGGTGCAGCATACTGTTTCTCTTGCTGCTCCATTTTTTGCAGTTGTAAAAAGACAGAGGCAAACTGGGCAAAAGCCTAATTTTATTTCCCAGATGCAACACTGTTTGCTAATCAGATACGCCCCAAGATGCTGTGAAGTTTGCCTATTCTTTATAAGGTCATAATGTAGGCAAGGAGGGGAGCCCCCATTCCCTATCATTTCCAGTATGTGAGCAGTTGTTTGCTTGGATTTTAAGCTATTGTTGGGGACTAGCTGAAATCACTATAATGTAGGGATCCTTAGAGTCATATATAAACAGAATAGGCATTGCTCTATTGTTTCCTTTATACTCAATTTCTCAACATTTATTCAAAATCCTAAATATACTCACATTTGCATTAAGTCATGACTACAATGCAGCAGATTAGGGACATAATTCTAAAGTAGAATGAATGACGGTTAAATATTTAAAATCGATACATTATTATTAATTGTAATTTTCTGTCATAATCAACTGCTCTTTATTTGACTTTAAATTATGTACAGTCTAAAAATATATAGACAAGGAGCAGAAAACTTTTAGCCAATTGGACAAAGAAAACATGTGGACTATGTCAAGCACCTTTTACAAACTGTGTCATTGCGATCTAAATACTTGCCCCTACTTATAAAACAATGATTGATTGGTCAGTTGTACTCTTGCTTCTAGCCAGATACCAAATGTTCCTTTTTATTATTTGGATGTCTCTGGACCAGTATAAGTGACTTGATGGACTTGGAATATGTGCAGGATTGCTTCACAACTATCCTATACCTTGAAGTTAGGTCTTGACTAGGCATGTTTCTTAGGAACTCACTGATTTTATATAGGTACCTTTAGTCTTTCTTTGGAGTTTCTCTGTTGTGTTCAATATATGTTGATATGTGTATCTATATGTGTGTCTATCTCTTCTTGGCTGTCAGATGGTTTGCATTTCTATCAGCTTTTGTGTATCTCTTTGGGGTTCTTTTTTTCTTTATCAGTATCCCAAAAGCAACAAGCTTCTGAATTTCTCCTCTCACCCCAAATGACCTGTCACAGGCTGTGTCACTGAAAAGTGGACCCTCTTACCACTGCAGAAGTTGGCACAGGTTTATCTGAGGCGCGGAGTCTAAGAAGCCTCTGGTCTTCACCTTTAACCCCCGCAAGGGGGTACTGGGCTTTGCAGTGGGAGACTCCCAGGTCGCGGCCCTCAGACTCACCCTCCACAGGTGGTAGCTGGAACAGGGACTAGTGCAGACTTAGAACAGTGGACAGGCTCAGGAACACGAGTGCAGGATACTGGGTAATGGCTGGAAGAGATACAGGATACTGGGTAATGGCTGGAACAGACACAGGATACTGGACAATGGCTGAAACCAACACAGGATACTGGGTAATGGCTGGAACAGACACAGGATACTGGATAATGGCTGGAACCACCACAGGAACAGGGGAATAGCTGAATGGACACAGGCACAGGATAAGGACTCACTAACTTTAATAAGTAAGCAACAACTAGCAGGGACCTAGTATAAATGCACACAATACTCAGGCACCGCACTGCCTGAAAAGCCAACTTTTAAACTCCCCACCGGCTGCAGGGGAGGGACCGGCATCATTGCTATGCAACGACGCCTGTCCTTCAAAGCCGCGACGGCAGCCACTCGCGCACAGAGTGATTTCCAGTGCGGGTGTCAGGAGGAGAAGAAGACACCACTGGAGCGTGGGCCAGGTATGAAACATGACCATTAGAAGATGCACTAAACAGATTAGGTTATGTATCAACCTTGGACATTTATGCATAATGTTTCATGGGTACAATTATGGCTATATGGGTGCAATTAATTGAATCATAGTTTGATATATATTTAGTCATATTTTTAGCTAATATGTATTGATTCCAGAATGTGAACATTGCTAAATAATGTCTTGTGCAACAGTGCAGGCTGTTAGAGCATTAAGATGGAGGAAAAATGCAATAAATTAATGAAGAAAGATGAAACAAGTACTTCTGTTATTAAATATGTGACTAACTTTATGTGCCATTGTTCCTTGAAATGTACAGATTTTAGCTGCATTGAATTGTATTGTATTTATTAATTTATATAGCACTGATATATTACACAGCGTTTTACAGAGATTCATCATTCAATTCAGTCCCTGCCCCATGGAGCTTACAATCTTATTTCCTTACTCAATCACGCACACAATTGACCTGTAGTATTTTTTTTGGATTATATATCATTTTTGGATTTAGTTCATATTGTTCTTTTTTTCAGGAAAGTTTAGTGAGAGAACTTTAATTATTTTAGCTTTATCTATTAGAGGCAACAGTATGCTAAAGTAATGTTATGTTGGAAGTCTTGTTTATAACTAGAGATGGCCGAATCGGTTCGGACAAAGTGGAATTCGTTCTGAATTCCACAAAAAATTTGATTCTGAACAAATTCGAACTTTAGGGTGATTCAGTGGAATCACTAAGGGGGGAATTCAGGATTGTGCGAAGTGAGCTCCGAAGCCTTCGGCTCACTTTGCACAGACTGATATGCGCTCACTGATGTCCTGCACGCAGACATCAGCCAGCGCATTAAAAGGATTCCAGTCTCAGCAAGAGCAAAAGAGCTGCTTCGCCGAGACTGGAATCCCTTTAAAGTGCTCGCTGATGTCCGCG
>WMED01003833.1:0-18529 GCA_019650415.1 Pipa parva
TGGTGGAACTTGCACTATTGGTGACTGACTAAATACTTTTTTTCCCCACTGTACATGTATGTAAAGTGGTACAAAATGTTCTGTAAGTCCAAGACTATTGCAAACTTTCATACTAGGCTTGAATTAGCCACATGGCAGTTTGTTGAATAACAAGAATATGGGAAAGTTGGAAAGAAATATGAATTCACACAACAATTTGGCCTTTCATGAACAAACCCCTCAGTGTATGAATTTCAGCTTTCTACTGTGTGCATTTAACAAGCATTAACACCCACCCTTATTCTTCATTGATGAATTGTTTTAAATCCCTGGTGCACCCATAATATTTGAAACCTCCCGGATTCTTTTTGTGTGCAATTAACATCCTTGTAGTTTACTACATACAGTATGATTATGCACACACCAAATTGTTTCCTAGAACAATTTTGTGTAAAATAATTCTTTGGATGCTGTCAGTTTGACCAGTCAGTTGTTGTTAGCAATAACTCAAATCTATAGAGTTTAGCCTAAATGCAGATAAATAAAACAGATTAAAATAAATTAATATAGGGTTTGGAAATTTTAGTATGAAAAATGGCTAGCAAAATGACATTTATGGATAAAGATATACGACTACTATATACAAAGGCTCAGAGAAAATCAATAACAAGCACCCTCCAGGGAGCTGTTTGTAAAGCAGACACAAGGTCATCTTGTCAGAGTAAACTAAATTTCATGTTCAGTAAAAAGTAAAAATAAAGATTATTCCCCATTCAAGATATTTGTGCTAACTGAAAAGGGAGAAAGATCAGCTTTGCATTTTATCTTATTAATCTAGGGAGCGTCTCTGGGCCCTTAAATGACCAGTAACTTAAGATAAAGAAAAAATCCCATTTGGACTGACAGAGTAGCAACAGTGATTTTATCGCTTTTTTTTTTTTTTTGTGCCTGGACCAAAGGCATTACAATGCAAGACTGATCTGACACTAAGGAAAAGGATAGTCAGTTGAAGCTCTGGAAGGTGCTCTTGTCCTGGCCCAATACAAATACACTTTGTGGGTTTAATTACTTTTAATACAAATTAGTTAAGTCTACACAGACCAAAATTATGTAATGCTACTATTTAATATACTCCCTATAGCAACATTTTCAGTATATTAGACTAGCAGAGTATCTTTAGAGAGTAAGGGGATTATTCACTAAAGTCTGAATTGTTGCACATAGGTGTGAATTTGCCAGCTAAAGACAGTGGCAATAGGCTGCTACTGTCGCAGTCGCGTCTTTATAATGACAATACTGTCGCAGTTGCAACTTTATTATTGGAAAATTGTTGCAATCTTAACTTAACAATGGGGTAATTGTCACGGATTTACTATGGGAATCCGCTGTTTGAGAATTCGACAGTCAAATTCTCACTTTAGTGAATAACCCCCTTTAAGTCTTGCTTAGTATGGAGAAGTGTGTACTATAGCACAGTATGAAGTGGTGCACAAAACCTTATAACAAAGACACAGCTGGGTGCCAGTGGTGCTTGCTATTAAAACAGGACAGCAGAGAAAGAAAGTAAGATGTATATTTCAACAATATCATCACCATGTACAAATGTAATTTACAACTTAAGTGCACAGTTCCATAAATTAGATCCCCAGGAGATCATTGCTAGGATCCTTGGGACTATAGCAAGATTAAAGGAAAAGTCCAGCCCGATTAATAAAAAAGTAATGTGTGTTTTCAATGCAAAATATTTTTTTTAATCTAATATACTTAGTCAGTCTTTTATGTGAGCAAACAGCAATTCTGTGTTTTCTTCTTACCTGGATGGATGCAACTCTCTTTTAACATTGACATAACGGAGTCTCAGAAGGTCAAAATTAATAGTTAATGAATTACCATGGGCAGTTACAATAGTTACAGCTAATGGTGTATGCGTTCAATAGCAAACGCTGATACTGGGCATGAGAGAGAGACCAAATCCATATAAAAATAATGTCAATATTTCAGCCCTTTCTTTAACAATTGTTTGTGGTGGGTTAACTACACCTTTCAGAATTAAAAAAAAAAAAAAGGTGAATGACCTTGATCCAGCCTGTCAGTCAGTTCCTTAAAGGAACAGTCTGGGCAAAATTGAAAAAATGTATATGTTAGTAAATACGAATTACTAACTTTTATTAAATGCATTTTATTTCCAATTTTGGCCCTAAAATTAAATATCTTACCTGTTTAGAAGTGCTTCCATGTTTACGATTCCATCTTCATTTGTGCCGCCGACTCTAAGGTGTCCTGGAGTTGAAATACGTTCTTCTCCTGTCAGTATGCAGCCAGGTGCCGGCATCTCCTAATAGTCACATGGGAAAGTGGCGCATCACCAAGGGGAGACTGATTGATGATGCGCCGCTCTCACATGTGACTATTAGGAAATGCCGGTGCAGGGCTGCACACTGACAGGAGAAGAACGCGTTTCAGCTCCAGGACACACGGAAGTGCTACATAGCACTTCTAAACAGGTAAGATATTTCATTTTAGGGCCAAAATTGAAAATAAAATGCATTTAATAAAAGTTAGTAATTCTTATTTACTAACACATGCATTTTTTTCAATTTGGCCCAGATTATTCCTTTAAGATTTCAAACTGAACTGCTGAATAGTAAGTAACTGAAAGAGGGAAGGAGCCTCAGTACCAAACTGGCCCTAAATTGTAAAGGATGGAAATAAGTAAATAATTTATACTTCAAAAAGCATTTAACTTTTAGTCAACAATTCCATATAGACTGGCAAATAAGTGTTGGTGACTAAACTGTTCCTTTAAGGACTGCAAATTTCTTCACACAGGAATTATTCAGGACTGACTTTCCAATTTGAAGTCATTAAGCTATAGCTGGATTCCCTGTCCTGGGTGTCTGTCCATTAAAGCCAAGGCACTCAGGCACACTAAGTCCATTAAACTACTTGATGGGTTGATATACTACCCAAATAGTTACCAAAACTCACTTCTAAGATGGTCTATGACTTGGATCTGACCTACTCTAGATCTACAGTATATTAAAGTTCCAGCAGAGACCCACCCACGACATAACCTTATAGAGTTAAGGTGTCCCTGAGATAATGATATCATTATAAAGTAGACTACAAAATTGGCAGAACATACGGTAAGTAAATGCACTGAAGTTGTTATAATAAATTAGGACACTAGGTAAGATTAAATAGTGGGAAGTTAGACATACAGAAATAGATAACTCATCACCTCACTACACATACAAGATGACAATGCTGTCATTTCCTCCACATACTTAATTAGCGGCTTTAGCATTTATAGATAATCTCTAACTCACAACGCCCAGAAAAGAATTGATTTACCACTGAATATACAGTTTCATATCTGCATAACCTTAAACAGTGAGTATTAGTTCATGGTAATTTAGTTCAGTTCAGAATTTTGCTCTGCTTGAACTTCTTGAAACAAGGTAATGTCATCTTTGTTAATTACAATCTGTTTATTAAATGGCAAACATACAGATTGATGGATTTATTCATGAGTTCAGATGGTCAAATGGTCGCATGAAGGTTTGAACTTGCATCTATTCAACACATCTCAAACTTCACGTATTCTTCAAACGACACATTGTAATGAATTCACATCTAATTTGACTGCTTATGAAGGCTACAGACTTATGAAGCTTTTTGCATTATTTTGCATAAGGGATTGCATATGGGTCTCAGTGGTCCAGCAGAGCAACCAGGTTCCCTGGGGATTCAAGCCTGTTTGGCACTGAGATCCCTATTGTTCTGGCCTGGAGATTATGTTCAAGATAAAGCAGTAAGCAATATACTTGTTTACAAGGGACTCTCTTCGCTATTTTAGTCTTTTAAAATGCGGATTGCAGACAAGAGACAGAGATAATTTACAGGTATAACACATGCCCATGTAGCCCAATTGAATAACACTGGACCACTTTTGTCACTGCTCTTAGAATGCCATTCATTATCTTTACGTATCCTTATATGACAGAAGTTAGTAAGGTCATTGAATAATACGTAATGTGGGCACTAAGTTATCAGCAAATGATTAAGGGAAGGGGACTCTCAAAATATAACAATAAAAAGTTTTTATGAATCACAATTACGTATGAATACAGAATGAATTATCATGATTATGGATGAAAATTCTCTGAAGTCATTTTAAATATTAGGGAATTAACATTCTTTTCCTGTGTGTCTCAAGAGTAGTCCCTAGTAAGAGAACATTTCTTTGTTTACCTACAGATCATATTCATCAAAATGAGTAGTACCTGAAAGAGACAGATGAACATGAGAGCAAAGTTTCTAGAAAAGTGCACATTGTTTTAAAGGATATGTACACCTTGCAACCAAATGATACAGTGGGAAATTCCATACAAATCCACACACACTATATCAATTAAAAGAACACTAAAGGTTCAGAAAGAATTCCTCTGTATGTTAGAGAAACCTGTAATAACCTAATTACCCAGACCCAACCAGCATTTTATCTAACCTATCCCAAGAGATCAGTCTGGAAAAGTAAGCAATACATGGAATCCATTTTGTGATTTAGTCCCTTCACCCTACCTGAGCCCTGGGCATTACTCACCTCTAAGCATGCTCAACCAAATCTCCTTCCTTGATTAAATCAATAATGAAGTGGATTGCTAAGTACCCACATAAGTGTGGGTAGGACCTAGTTACTTACAAAATGGTAGCAGTGAAGATAGCAGCTTACAAACCATAATGCAGCTTGGATTTCTATTTTAAATCTAAAATTTTCTTGCAGTGCTTCCTCTTTTTAAGAGGTTAACTTTCAGTATAATACACATAATAGTGGTGGTTTAGTTCTCATTCAATAGTGTTTCCATTCTGTATATATTTTCCCTACTACACCAAACTAGAACTAAAGAAAGCAGGGAAAACAATTTGCTTGAGATCAAATTTGCCAAGCTTGGTACCAATGAAAAAGCAGGTGCTAAAGAGGTGATCCCCAGATATACTTACAATAGCAGCAGCATCTCCAAAGCTTGGTTTCCAAAGACTGGCAGTCATAATAACTGCTGTGCATGACCCCAGTGGTGACTGTCTTTGGGCACCATTGGGCTTCAGATAAACCACCATAGTTACCAGAGGCAAATCAACATGTTTACAAGTAAATACTATAGCATCTCAAAATGGGTATAGTTTATTTTGTGCTTGGGCCATTCACAGTAATTTTTAATTTTTTTTTTTTTATCATAGCTGTCTATGGGCAGGTCTTCTCGAAGGCTAGGAATATTGCATATTCTTTATATAAAAATACAGACATTTGTTTTATATCTTATAAACTATTAGAATAAGGTATGAATTCAGTGGTGTACATACTGTATACTGGTATGTGCATCAGGGTAATATATGTACTGGGCCCAATTTTGACAGAAATCAAGTTTTCAGCAGCTGGGAGCAGCTTTCTAATTAATCTTTAATGTCTAAGGAAAAAATTAACAACAATTCTCATGAATGAAAGAAATTACTTCCACAAACTCACATGGGCTGAACCTGGTGTCTATACTACACAGTGCTTGCATGTAATTACAAGTAGATACTTGCTTTGTGGGAACAATGTTGTAATGGATGGATAACCTGAAACATTCTTAAATTATTAATCCCTTTAAATTCTAAGATGCTGATTTATTTCACTGTGGTTAATCATCACAGTCAATGCCCATCTTTTTTTTAAGCCTTTACACACACAACAATATAGTAATGTTGACTAGCACTACATGCTGTTTAAAATGTATTGAAAAACATTTAAGAAATGTATTCAATTTATTTTATTTTAAGTAACACAAAATGTTCCCTTGCCCAAAGAAAGAACATAACCCGTGACTCTAATTTACTTAGAGTAGCTATTACAGTCTCCAAAATGAGGTTAAAGGGATACTAACTTTTTTTCTTTAAATAAAACTATGTTGTTTCATACTAAAATAAAACATACCAAGACTTTGGGGTTATTGACTAAAGTGAGAATATGACTGTTGAATTCTCAAACAGCAGATTCCCATAGCAAATCCGCAAATGTGACAATTTTCCCATTGTAAAGTCACAACCGTGACAATTGTAAAGTTGCGACAGCAACAATATTTCCATAGCAAGTCACAGCGGCGACAACATTCTCGTTATAAAAACATGACTGCGACAGTAGTAGTCTTTTGCGATTATCTTTTGTTGGCGAATTCACACCTTTAAGCAACAATTTGGACTTTAGCCAATAACCCCCTTAATACTAAGGTCCTAAAAGGCTACAGTGGGGTCAACAACAAAAACAGATCTGTAAACTGATAACCTTACATAAAAAATCTCAGAACAAAATAGACATTATTGTTTAAACTATTACAATTGAATGTATACATTTTTTTTAAAATAAAAGTTAAACATACATTTTGAGAAGCGCCTCTTTAAGAACTGGAACAAACATATCCCTATTCTTAAAAAAACAATGAGTTACTCATCAGTGTGGTCACCAAACCAAGCACCAACATTTGCAAGTTGCAGTTAAACCCTAACTCACAAAGTAAATAATACAAGTAATAAGTAGCACCACCAAGAAGAGTTATTTTGGTCTCATAGCTTGGTCCATTTAAAGACCTTGTTTTCATTTTACATTGAAACATAAAAGAGATTTTCTACTCTTATTTAATACAAAAATGGAACTAGTATTTTTCTGTCCTTTGGATAATCTTCAAACTTCTCAAGGTACCATCTGAAAGAAAAACAGAAGTAATATAATTTCACTATTATGAACAGAATAGGGAGGGTGTAACTGTAATTTTAAATTTATAAGTTAACTTTTCAATATCGATATACATATGGATATCGATACTTGTTGCTATTGCCGCAGCGCTAAATATCCCTACACTGGGTGTCCACAGGAAACCCACACCTCTCCATCCACCCCAGCATCACCCCCCCACCTAGCTCTAATAATCTTTAACTGATTTTAAACTATTATTTCCATAGCGCTACTGTAACATTAGCACAATGGAAATAATTAGTTTAAAGTATGCAAACACCATCTAGTAGGGTTCCCCAGGACCTCCACACCTTGACCCCCCATTTAGCGCTAAGCTAGGTAGGGGGATTGCTAAATGCAGGAAGTGGCTCCCTGGGAGCTGCTCCCCTACCCATGCCCCTTTGTGTCCCTGTAGGGAATGGTGGCCTGTAGAAATACAAAGAAGGGATCCTTTTGGTGTAGGGGGCATGTAGAAATAAAAAGAAGGGATCCCTGGGACAATATCCCCCCACCCTTCCCCAGTGTTAGGCGAAGGAGTTTAGTACTGCTAGGAGCAGTTCCCTAGAAGTGGCTCCTCTTTCCCCTACCCCGAAGTCCCTATGGGGTAGGGTTTATAAAGAAAACAAGTAGGAGACCCTAGGACCCCTATCCCCCCACTCCCGCCAGCCACTATGTGAAGGTGGGGTGGATTGCTACCAGGAGGGGGTCCCACATGGTATATTAATTCTTCTTTAAGAAACACATGGTAAACCATATTAAAAAAACCATCCTGCAGAGTAAGGTGATACATTTGGCAAGAGACTGAAATATTTGTGCTATTAAGTAATACTATTAAGTAATGCTCTCAAATGCAGCTCTAGCAGTACTTGGAGGCTGTGCAGTTATTCCAAAGCCAGAACAAAAGTAAAACTCTATGGTCTGCTGAGTACACACGCTGTGATCAGTAATTTTAAACATTTGCCCTACTCTTTAATATTAATCTTCTGCTTTGGGTTCAACTCTAGTACACAATATACATCATTCCATAAAACATTCTGTATATAAAAGCAAAACATAATTTATTCAAATGTTTAAGTGGCTTTTGGTTCATGATCTGAGACCTTCACAGTCATAAACAACACATTT
Source organism: Pipa parva (assembly GCA_019650415.1). Taxonomy (NCBI): domain Eukaryota; kingdom Metazoa; phylum Chordata; class Amphibia; order Anura; family Pipidae; genus Pipa; species Pipa parva. The sequence continues at coordinate 7,877 of WMED01003833.1, forward strand.
GTGGATTAAGAAGTTAAAAATAATTTAACTTAACCATGTATCACTCATACCACTTCCACCTTGTCCAGTATAGTGTCTTTATAAACATCACAAACTCTGATAGATATATTTTTTCACACACATATAGAATATACACATGCGTGCACAATTCTTACATAACCTGCCTTAAGGAAAAAAGGCCTAGTAAGTTCCTGCCAAGCCCCTATTCTCTAACCTGTACCACCAGTGCCACTAGGGGGTAATTCAGGAAAGTGCAAACTTACCTGGCGATCCTTCGATTCACCTCTCCGAGACTGGTATGCGCTCCCTGCTCGCGGAGATCAGCGAACGCTTTAAAGGTATTCCAGTCTCGCTAGGCGACTCGAGTGGTCACGAGGTGAGCCGAAGTACCTTTAAAGCGTTTGCTGACCTCCGCGTACAGGAGAGCAGGGAGCGCATACCAGTCTCAGCGAGGTGAATCGAAGGATCGCCAGGTAATTTTGCACTTTCCTGAATTACCCCCTAGATGTTTTACTATGAAATAATAAGGCCTGTGGGAATTTCCTCAAGGTAAAATATCTGTTGACAAATCTGGAAGCACATGCTGGCATTGTTGTGGGTGAACTTGTCTTTGGGTATTTTAGCTTGCTAACAAGATGACCTGATGGTGGACACAGCAGTAACAGCACACCAGCAGGAGCCTATAATAACTCACTGTTAGGTCTATTGCCCAGGCAATGGAAAAACTAAAAAGTAAGTCTGGGATATTTTGATTTCTCTGAGTAAAAATGTCTGTGTATGACAGACTTTACATAGATAATCTGTGGGTAATGCCATTTTTGTAGCTTGCCTGTGCATTTTAATTTGTGACAGACCTTCATTTCCTAGAATACTAAATGAAGCAACCTTTTGTGCCTGAATAGAGGGGGATTGTGCTGTGACAATATCACTTACTTATGATGTTGTTGTGCTCGAGAAGTAAGAACCAAAGCGGTAAAAATAGCAAATGCTGCAGCAGTGAAGGACCAGCCCGCCATTGCAAATCCAGACCACTCAAGGATTTCCCCAAAAAAGTTTGCTCCAGAAACATACTCAAATAATCCTCCTATATATAACATGGTAAAGTGAAACAAAAAAAAAAAATATAAAATACAGTTCAAACTGGGATATGAAACTACTTCAGCTATTATCAGAAAAGAAAGCAATAAGAAGATAGTTTATGACACACATTAACAAAAAGACAGATCTGATCCACAGCTGTCTCTGAGCTTCATCAATTCTGAACAGGAAACTATGTGGCCAAGAATCTAGGTAACTTAGAGTAAGAAACACTAAGTAACATTGCAAGCATATTGAGACTGTCAGTGTCTGGTATACAAATAACAGAAATCTTTTTGAGTTTGTGTGGCTGGTTGATTGTTAGTATGAGTGTACAAGTTAATTGAGGAGAATATGAGTGTAGTGTGCACAATCCTGAGTAATGGAACCCTCACTCACTAAGAAATTCCTTTTCTGATTTTATTAGAAGATTAGGGGTTCAAGTACTGTAAAAACTATGGGGAAATTTATAAAGGTAATTTCAACCTGTTTGTTGTGTTTCAATGTATTTCAACGTTATTTTTTGTTTGCTTTTTATTTTGATATAGGGTTGGAAAAAGATGGTGAGATAAAAAAAAAAACAAAAACAAAAAACACTGATGCATTAAAACCGGCACACTTTGCAGTTAAATCCCAGTACTTATCACCAATCTTATCTGGCAGCTTTATATAGGAAAACACTTCCTGCAATTGCTTAAAAGGCAGACTCATTGATAACCTGAAGCTCAATCCTTATTAGAAAAACATGAATGGAGGAGGAGACCTAAAGGACAGGGAAATAAAGAGATTGCATCCTAAGTGGTTTTGCTCCTGAAGAAGCCGGGATTCCTGACGAAACGCGTAGCGTCTGAGTCTAATGTTATTGGCTTTTACTTACATCTTGTTTGTGAGCATATTTATACCTCAATAAAACTGTTAAACTTTGAATACAGTCTGCACTATGGGTCCTATGCTTCATTCATAGATATTAGGACCACACCACTATAAGGAACATCTATTTGGAAATTGGATTGTTTAAAGTGCCAGTATTAAGCACTTTCCAGTGAGTGCTTCTAATAAGGGGGGTTCACCATTAACCCCCCTTCTCTGGATTTGCATCTGCACGCGATAAAGTTACTGTTATCCTTCTCACCAACATCCACCATATTTTTAAAAGTCACTCATTTTCATTGAAAGTACTGCATTTTCACAGTGATATTAACTTTCACAATGGATATTTATCAGCAATAATATCATCCACTTCAAGTTTCTCACCTTTATCACAGTACATCACTTGTCCTCAATACAGTGTTTGTCGTATTGTTGCATAATTCCATGACAGTATTACACTAGGGGAGTCTCTTTTCTTCTCCCTATTCACATTATTCGTTCCAGCACTGCCTTTTCCTGACTGAATATTTCAGCATTGTACTCCTGGTATCACCAATCTAGTTTGATGGGAAGGAGGATAGTCTTTGGACTTTCTACCATCTCATCAGTCTCACTGCACTACAAGGGAATGTTGTCTCAGGATGTTTGCCTCTTGGACAACTATAGCTTCCAGGCAAAATCCTCCTGCTCTTCTTAACACGCTGGACAATTCTAAAGAAAGGCTTCTAGCTTGAAAGTTCTACTTAACGCTGGTAAAATCGCAAGTATCAATATTTATAAGGACCGTGTGCTCCTAGAGAAAGTAGGCTATGATCTTCCAGCTGGCAGGGGAACAGCTATGAGCAGGGGAAGGAAAGAAAAGGTAGAAATGTTTCTGCAGCAGTGGAGGACTGCATGGAAGTGTGAAGATGCCTGTCTGAGCAGCCTCCTAGGAGAGGGAATCTATTAAACAGACTAGCGATTGTCAGATAGAGGGATGGAGTTTCAGTTTTCTGTCCAACAATAGACAGTGGAGCTTAAGAAATCTTTTTTGGATCAAGAATAAGTATTTTACACTACATCTGTAGGCTGGTAAATTGATCAAACAGATTTTTTTATGAATTTGAATCACATTAACAACAAAAGGAAACAAAATACATTTTGTTACTTACCCTTTGGTATTTTGTAGCCTGTTTCACCTGGTTTCCTTAGGTTTCTTAATAGGTGATCAGAATGGATGTTAACAAACATGCCTAACATAAACAGTGATATACCTAAAAAAATAACAAGAAAATTAGATGTTAACACGTATATATCATTTTCAAGTGGACAAAAATGCTTACAAGTGTGAAAAAAGGACACAGTCATAAATATACACGTCCACTGCACCATGTCACATACACAATAAACAGTTGCAACTTCAGCTATTTTCTGTCAATCCATATTCAGCTGATTGATTTCTTTTCTGTACTGCAGATGAATTTTAGCAGCCGGCATTTTGTAATGAATACTGAAAAAAGAGAATTTACCTTGCTGGCTTAAGCTGATAAATATCTGTGTTGTTTATTGGTTTATTTATTTATTTTTTGTCTGTCAGGATAAGATTTTGGTACGTCTTGTGACTTTGAGTTATTACGCTGAGAATTGTTTGGTAAATACACAATTGTATATTGTATGTAACATGGGTCATATTAATATATATAATATATGCACTCACTATATTGCAAATTCTTCATCTTTTAATATAATGTAAACTTTAACCATTGGATGCTATGCATGGTGAACTGTTTCACTTTTAGGGCCTAATTCACCATTGTGCGAAGTGAGCCGCGAAGCCTGTGTTATACGCGGACATCAGCGAGTGCATTAAAGGAATTTCAGTCTTGGCAAGAGCACTCGAGTCTCCTCACCAAGACTGGAATCCCTTTAAAGCGTTCGCTGATGTCCGCGTGCAGGACATCAGCGGGCGCATAACACCATGTGCGAAGTTTTTTTCCATGTAAAACAGCATGACAGCTCTGATGACTCACGAGATTATTCATCAACAGGGGAAATTGAAAGGTCTACTTACCAATCAGAATTAGTCATTCACATTTCTAGTTTCCCTATACAGTACAAGTGAATACTAACAGCTAATTGGTTCCTATGAGTTGGTAGATCTCTAAAAAGATTGCCCTGTTGATGAATTCCCTTCATTGAGTTTTATTACAGTATATTTTAAATATATATATATATATATATATATATATATATATATATATAAAAATATTATTTATATGAACAGTAAAAGGGAATTTACTAGTGTGAAAAATATAGAACTATAGACGTTAACCATACCTATAATAAAGCGAGGGTCTTGTGTCCAGTTACTGTGAAAAGAACCATGATGGCACAGATAGCTACTCTGCATGTATCCATTGTAACAGCAAAAGATGAAGGCAAGTGCAAATGGGACAAACGGTGTAGGTTTCCCCCCTTTAATAAGGAATGGAAAAATAAGTGTCCTGTGGAAAACATGAATGTAAGCAGATGTTAGATACATTGGGGCACAACATCTGAAAAAAATATTTAAAAAAAGTACCATGACTTCTAAATAGATTTCACGTACTCAAAATTATTTATCAATACAGCATAGGTGAAGAATAATGAAGCTTGCGGTGCATTGGCATAACTGGTTTAATGGAAGACAAGCTGAATTGCCTTTATTTTGTGCACAGCTGCACAGTACATAAATATAATAAAACTAGCACAAAGAATTAGCACTCTGTACAGACCTATAAACATATATAGGTGAAATTGACAAAACTCTTAGAAGATTGTTTTCAACCCTCTCAAGTATTTTCATTGTAAAAACGGGTGCACGATAAAAAAAAAAAATCAAAATATAAGTACTACACTAAAAGAACAAAAAGTATTGATCGAAATGTTTCAATCAGAAAAAAAAAAGATCATTATTTTTCAATCGTGCACCTCTTTTTACAATGAAAAAATTAGACAAGGTCAAAATCGATCCTCTTGAGTTTTGTAAATTTTGCTCAAAAAGTCAAGTTAGTGAATCCATCAGAATGTGGTTTAATACATTCATAACAATCTATCTCACAAACTTTAAGTGCCTTTGAGACACTGTCCCATACAGAACAACATGGAATTTTTCTTTCAATTATTGTTCTATACCTCAGATCTGAAGAAATTCAATCTCTTAATGTGTATATACAATTTCAAAGCCTTACCAAAGTGGTTGCACTCATCCATTCACCACAATGACGTGCATTTTTTCAATTAAAAAAAGGTTTGCTATATCGGATTTTCGTAGCTCAAAATTTTACCAAGTGTCCTGCTACTGTGGTGTTCACAGGACGTGCACTTTTTTCCTTTTAATATCAGGAAATGTAGACTTACCCTTAGCCTACCCAAAAATAACATGCCAACTGGACCAGGTAAACTCTATCCACCCTCTAATAAAGTTGTGTATTCCCAGACTCAAGATTTCTGGTTGACCATTACATGTTATGCTTAAGCCATATTAAAAGAAAAATGAAGATGCTGCACTGTTTAAATGGAAATTTAATTACGCTAGGCACCTAGCTTAGTTTATTACAGAGAACAATGTGACATACACTAAATATTTTGGAGCTTCCTTATTCTTTTTACCCATGTATTAACCAGAAGCAGGAATGCAGGGCCTATAATCGCAAGCGATTTGTCCTGTCACGGTGCCCCCCGATGGCTCCAACAATCCACAGGTTAAAGACAAATAAAAAATATGAAAAATAGTAAAAATAAAAATGAATAAAATAGGACATTTTTTGAATAGCAAAATATTAGATGTAACTGTGGTCCCTGAATTAAAAGCAAACTCAGACACGGTAGGTTTAGTTCAACAAAGTAATTACTTTTATTCCACGTATAATCATGTCACTCCTCCAAAAAAAGCATAATACAGACTTTGTTCCATAACAAAATAATCTCTCTCTTGCCAGCTCTGAGATGATGATTTTAAATGTAATCACTGTGTCTGTTCCTTGTTCCCATTAAGTCTCAATGTTTCCCTTACGTGAGTTGTGGTAATTGATTACTTGGATCTCTAACTTGAGCTCTCTGATCTGGATGAGTTATCAGAAAATGTGGTAAATCTGGAGCCATAACTCCTGGGGACCTAGGACACATGGCCTTGCATCTCAAAGAGGTGCAGATCTTCCTTGTCTACATCTTGACTCCTCTGATAACAACACACCAATCGGTTTCCTGATTACCCATATTTATAGCCTAGGGATGCAGTTTTCAACCTGTGGGTCGCAACCCCTATGGGGGTCGAACAACTCTCTCACAGGGTTCACCGAACACGCTGCTCCACTACCTAACTCCGGTAGTGAGCGCAGTTCTCTTTAGATAAGGGTGCCTGTGTGGTGACATCACGGCCAAATGTCATCACGTGACGCAATGACATTGTGACTAAACATCACCACATGACGAGTGATTCTGTGATGTCACCAAACACAAACTGGTGCAATGACGTCATCGCAGGGATCGTGGATCCAGGAAGGTTGAGAACCGCTGATCTAGGGAAATTTTCCCTCCCAGTTATGACAACTAAATATCATATTTCCTCGAGGTAATAATAAATAACTCCAGTAGGTGTCATTGTCAGCACACTGAGTATTATACCAAGTAGAGAGATAGAAAATACATATTTTATAAAATAAAACATAGCATAACCATTCAAATCATGTACAGATGTTTCATAGAGAAATATGCCAGACCATAACCCCCTATAGTAGTGCCCATTTGGGTCACTACACCCAGGCTTTCACCAGAATTCTACCATATTTATTTATGGCAAAAACAACTAATAATTACTACACATTCAAGCAAAGACATAGCCAGTTCTCCAAATCAGCTATGGCTTCATTGATTATTAAAATATATTGTTTTAAAATTAATCTTGTAATCCTCTAGTGTGCGGGTGATTGCATCAATCATTAAATAAATGCACGTTACATTTTGTTGCTTGTTGTCAAATGAATGAATCAATGAGTGTGAAATGCACACAATTGTATACAAATGAATGCTGAAATGAAAATAAAAAAAAGTTTGGAAATCAGTTTTGTTAGCTTGATGATTTGGGGGCTTATTCACAGAAGCCGAAATTTAACTGCTGAAGTGAATTTGTGCAATTTTGGGTCCCTATGCACTGATAGTCACATATTCACTAAGCAGTGCATTTTCATAGTGATGAAGTGAACAGAGTTGGGTGCAGTTTTTTGCATTGTGCATTATCCCAGATGGAAGCCCTGCCATCAACCCCTAATTCTCCACTTTGATCTGGAAAGGAAAACTGGTGAATTGGGAATAGTACACCTTGTCGAATTTTCTACTTCAACAGACTCTAGTGCTTGATAGCCCAATTTCTAGTGCATGTGAATGCAAACTGATGCGAAGAGGTAAGTTGGTGTACATTTGCTATAAGGAGGAATTTGGGACCAACTTGGCACATTGTGACAGTCACAGACTTAAGAACCTCTTTGCAAGCAACACTTTGTGTGCGCACACCTCATTTATGTAGTGTTGGACAGTGTGAAAAGTGGCAAATTCGGCAAGGTGTACTGTTCTGAACGTGCTGGTTTAACTTTGCTACATTAAAGGTTGTGAAGTATGGGGTTGATGGCAAAGTTCCTGTTTGGAGTAAAGTGACTGTACACTCAAGAGACATAGAAAATATAGCAATCAAGTGACAACATGAACTAGGAATACTGTTGCATAGAAAGAAACACAGGAAACTATAAAACACCAGCAATAATGGTGACCAAAATGGTAAAGAAGAATTGGTAAAAAAAAAAATGTCCTTCCTTACAATCAATCCTGCCATTTCACAGTATTTTGACATTAATATAAAGATAGTTAAAATGACATTTCTCCAGATTCACAGGAATAACAGGAAAACGACAACACTTCATCAAATGTGCATCGCTATGCGGCCTTTAGTTCGACTTACTATGCCTGATAGTGCCTGAAATAGCATCCCTGCTATTTGCTTCTTGGCAAGGAAACCTGTTTTGAGTGAATAATATGAAATTTGCATCTTTTGGAGTGTATGGACAGAACCTTGTTATGCTTTTGATGATTTGCACTTTGATGAAAGAGCCTGTAAGTGCCATTTAGTGATAAAGCAAAGGCAACTAGACTTGATTTCATGATAAAGGTAAGTGAGCTTAATGCAGTCCCTGGTCCTCCCCTTGTAGAAGATCTTTCACTCCAGACCCATTTTCCCTCTTATAGCCTTTTGGGCAAATTAGAAGTTAAAATACAGGGGAGACAATAACAGGCTTGAGACATTGATTTACCTTTGTGTATAGTGACAGATGAAACCCCCCATTAGCACCTTATTAGCGCTTCCAATGTCTGGGTGCTTTAGGAGAAAGAAGAGAGGAATCGCCAGTGAGGGCATCTCTTGGATAAACCAGGCCAGGCGAACCGGCACTGGAGGCCCGAATACTGTGCTGCTATAGCGGCCGTAAGGCATGTGTACATACTGAAGCATAGCAAAGGATACCAGCCCCATTATAACCATTAACAGAGCCAGTAGGTCCAACATCTGCCACTCATCCCCAAGCAGCAGGGACAGCGACATGACTTACACTCCACAGAGTTTCACTCACTCCGGACACAGCTCAGGGAATCGATTATACAACGACTCATTCCCTGGCCGAGCCCAAGCAGCAGGCAGCGGCCAATCACAGATACTCTGTAACCAGTGGGCGGGAACACAGCCAGCAGGTAGAGGAGGAGTGGGAGCACACAGTCTGACCTTAGCATACACAGTCGCACAGCAAGACTTTCCTGTCGCAGAGGTCAGATGGCTGTGGAAAACTAGCCCAACAAGGGGAACAGGTGTCATAAATGTGGGGGATCCCATCAGATTACATGCCCGGCGAGCCCAGGTATCCCATAAGCCGATTTACAGACATAATACAAGAGAAAGCTGCTATAGATCCACACACAAGCAGTCCTTTCCTCTCCTGCCCACCCCCCTTCAGCTATTGGTTCTCTACACTGTGTAGCTTCCTTCCACTATGCTCAGTCAGAAATCCTATTGGATGTTGTCCCTGTCTGTCTGTAAGGCAGTGGATGCTGGGAGTATGTAAGCCTTGTGTCTGCAGAGACTTTCTGTGCTGTAAGTAAAACTGCTGCTCCTAGATTAGGACAAATACTGCAGCTGCTGCTTGTATTACACTGATTCCACTGCTTTACACATGTAGGAAATCCCACTGTTATTCTAAAGTCAGTATAATAAAAGCAGCATGTTCCATGTGGCTGTGTAAATAGGCAGGTATAATGTATAGTGCTGGTGTCTCCCTACTCTCAGGGTTTCCCACTAACTGACTGATTAACAAAATAAAATGTACAATATATTTAATCCCTGTTCTGTCTTCTGTATAAATGGTCTGTATTCCCATGTATCTATATGCACTTTACTGAGTATGTTATACACTGTCTCCATTATATAAGCTCTTTACATGGCATACATTATATATATTTAGAAGTATAGTTCATACACTGACTGAGTACGGTCATGTACAGGACAGTACATGGACTGTGGCGTTATGCATGTGTACGCTGTCTGTATATATGTAGATTTTTTTTTTTATTATTTTGTAATTGGATACAGAGATTGGGATAGCCTGGGAAAAGAAGTCATGCTAGGGGTTGATCCAGGTGCTGAGACAGATCTGAGAGGTTTGGGACTAGTAAAGGGGATTTATTTTATGGGGGGTAACTGCTGCTCTGAGTAAGACATTATATAGGAGGGAAATTCTGCACTGAGTGGGGTACTATATGGGGATAACATCTTTACTGAGTGGGACATTATAAGGGGGAAATGCTACACTAAGTGGGGTATTAGTGTGTGGGTGTTGTGCTAAGTGTGGTATTTGGGGGGGGGGGGGGGGGGGGGGGGAATGCTGCAGTAAATGGGTCTTTCTATGTGGGTACTGATGTACTGTTTATGTCAGGGGTCCCCAAATGCCGGGCTGCGGACCCCTCGGCACTGGGGCACCAGATGGTGACGTGCACACATGAAGCGCGTCACAATCGTGTGGCTGTCAGAACACATTGTCCCGCCCACCGGACCATCAAACCTTTTCTGTATCGGGGACTGCTAGTGTAAGGCACTAGTATATGGGGGTACTGCTGCAGTTAGTGGAGCTCTATATGGCAGTGTACTGTTGCAGTGAGTAGGGCACTAGTATATAGGGTGTACTGCTGCATTGCATGGAACATAATAGAGGGAACTGATGCTCAGTATAGGGCACTTTCGGGGAAAATTCTATGCTACACTGTATGGGGAAGGATCTGCAGCATGCATGTGGGGTACTGTGGAAAAGCATCTGCAGAACTGTGTGGAGCACAATGGGATGAGAAATTGCTGCACTGTGTAGGGCACTATAGGGGAGGATCTGCTGAAATATGTGGGGCACAATATATTTCCACTGTTTGGGACTTGTGGAGAAACTGCTAGAGTTGGGCACATTTTTGGTTTATTTTCCTTGCGTACCATTGAACCATTTCCTGGCACTGGTATGAAGACTGGCAGTGTTTTTGCAAAGTTGTCAAAGGGGTTGTTCGAGGTGGGGTCCCAAAAACTTCTGTTGGCAGCCCTGCTGGGGATTAAAGTGTATGTACAATTAGGGGGGAATTCATGAAGCTCCGAAGTGAGGCGCGTAGTGTTTG
>WMED01003834.1:0-16315 GCA_019650415.1 Pipa parva
AGTATAGTGTACTGTACAGCCTGTGTAGTGTAGTATAGTGTACTGTACTGTACAGCCTGTCAGTACACTACTCAATGCATTGGGCAGAGTTGTTTAGAGGTGTTTGCCTTTGTTAGTGCTGCCTCCGGAGCAGCGTGGCTATCTGTCTGTCTGAATGATGCTGTCTAAATGATCTGATCAACCATCAGATTTTCTGGTACTCCATACCACCGTGTACCGGTGCAAAAAAGCACTATATATATATATATTTATATATATAGTAGGACAGAGAGGTCATGTTAGACCACAGATGCAAAAAAATAGTGATTGCAATACTTGGCGATACCTTTTTTATTGGACTTGCAGTCAGTTTAGATAGACGAGCTTTTATATAGATATATATTATAGTATAATATGCAGTACAACCCAGTATACACACAAACACTCCTGGTATAAACATGGCGCCTGTACACACAGAAAGAAAGTTTAAATGAGCCAAACAGGCCTGTGCCTTTCTGTTGCTGCCAGCTGTCATGGTGCGCCTTAGAGAAGTAATAGCAACTTCTAATAGTGTCCCTGTGCTTCTCTCCCTGCTTTCCTCTCGAGCAGAGTTAAACTCACCATATGGTGTTAAACCAGCGTTCAGCGATTCTAATTCATGTACTTAGGATACACTACACAAGCTTTCCTTAATCGCAGAGAAAGCCTGTCTGGGGAGTGCTCAGGAGGAAGTCTGATCTGCTCTGAAAACCCGCTGTAAAATGCAGCCCTGCTCTCAGTGACACAGTAATTATTTCTGTACTCTGACCGTTTATGTGCTTGGCTCTAATGAGCCATTGAAGGAAAAATATGGTTTCAGATTTCTTGTTTATTCATTTTTGCCATGGTGCATTTTGGGTCTATGTTACAAACAACCAGCCAAACGTGAGATACTGGCAGATGTTTACATTTTTGGTACATCCCCACCGATTCAAATAAAATGAATTATTTACAAATGAAGCGCCCTGTCTGCAAGTAATGGATTCATTGACATATTTAGCCAAGCCTATATGCAGTGTATGCGTATATGTTTACTTGGAAAATATTTAAGCCATTTTTTAATGGTAGGTAAATTGGGGTCAGTAATAAGTCAGGGTCATCAGAGACATTCTGTCATCTAGAATTACCAGGAGGTGCCCCCCATGTCAGAGCGTACGCTCCATTGCTATTTGAGTTTTAGAAACGGGGCTCAAACTAATGGTAAACAATGTCATAAAGAAAGATATTAATGATGATTTGGTGGCAGTAGTGCACCTTTAGCTGCCGTGCATTGCCATCATTCTCAGCAAAATGGTACTTTACCATTATTGCCTGTTAATAGATAGGTCCACAGGCTGCATTGTTAGCCAGTGGGGCCCATGTAAATGTATTTAGATTTAATGTTTCTATCATAACTGACTTTAGTGCTATAAACTTCATGGCCAGTGCTGACTATTAACAGCAAAATAAAAAAAATAAAAAAATCTTTACATAAGAATTGCAAAACACTTATCTTTGAAGTTCAATTCCTGATATTTATTGCTTTGTATTCGTTTTTTTAGCTGCTGTTGGCAGCCATCCATATTTTATTTGTAATGTAAACACATCCCACCCTGTCCAATGATTTTGTATGGATCTTTAGGGCAAGGCTCAGCTAAGCCACAGAATGCAACCATTGGAGAGCAGCCATTCATTTATATAGCATACTGCCGTGACCACTTCCTGTGGGCCTATTTTCTTATAGTAAAACTACTGTTGACAGTTAGTGGGAGCACTGCAAGTTAATGGCGTCTCTCGGGAGGCTATTCCTTGGTGCTACTTTGCATTTAACAGGGCCTTGCCCTTAGATAATACATATCTGGCAAGTGTTCCAGAAAACCCAAGAAGTGAAAATAAACGTGTATTTACACATGTATCAAATACTTTGCAGACACTTTTCAGACATTTTTGAAGGGCACATTAAGTGAATCTACTCCACTGAGAAGAACTAACTCTGTATGAAGCAGAATTTAAATCTGTTTTCCCACTTTAATTTCGCTTATCTATAACATTTGTTAACAAAATAAGGTTGTCCTATAATAGTGTAGGCCAATAAACATTTGATGGGTCTAGGCTAGAAAATAAGGCTGTGAAACGCATTATGATATTCTGGAGAAGGTATGTATATACAGTGAAAACAAATGAAGATTGGGGGTTGGATTCTAAAAGGACAGAGGAATGAAAAGATAAGTAAGCCAGCATACAAATAAATGTCTCACGGTTTAATAAGACTACCTTGTGGCCGTGTTGGATCCATTGAGTTTGGCAGCAGAGGCTGTGAACCTGGAACCCCTACAGGAGGCTGAACAAGGAGTAGCATTTGTGAATTACACAATAAAGAATATTAAATTATCATTCTTTTAATAAAACTCTTAAAAGGGGAACTATAGTCAGATTACATCTTTACACATGCAGTACTACTGTATACCATAGTGAGAAGCATTTCTCCCCAGTAGATGTTTCATCTGAAGCAGGATGATTTATTACACAGCCCTGGAAAACTCCAGCAGGGAGTTACACACATTACACACACAGGAAATGTGTGTGCAATGTGTACCAGCCAGTTTTCCACGAAAGGGTACCCTTCCCCAGACATTTTTGTCTAAAGCGTAATGTAACACCTGAGCACAAGTTATTCTCCTGCATTCCAGGAATGTAAACAAAGCACGGTCTGATGAGGTCAAAAGGTGAGCACGGTGTTTAACCAATAGCAGCCAGGCAGCTTTTTCTTCTCGTGTTTAGTTATTATATCACACACATTTTCTGGTATAGTACTGCATATGTAAAAATGTAATCTAACTAGAGTACCCCTTTAACCATCTGAAAATACTTAAAATTCTGAACATTGACAAGTGGTTACATGCATTCGTATATTTTTGTTTCTAGAGTGAATTTTAATTTTGAATGAGTGTTTAATATATAAACACACTTTGTGCCTGATGCAACAATTTCTCTTTATATTGAACCTAGTGAGAATCAGCAAGATTAAAGGTTTAATAAAGGAATGAACATTGTAGAAATGAAAGACAAACCTGATTTGGCATTCTGAGTGAAGGACGTGGACCACCCGGATACCGAGGGGACATAAAGGGCTGGAAAAGAAAAAAAAAATAATGGTATCAATTCAAGAAAATGGCAGATTCCACAGAAGATTCTTAACGGGGATCTCCAGTATCCATGACGCCCAACCTATTTTTTACTGAAAACTTTGTTTTAATCATTTTTCTAATACGTTACATTAAAAAAATTCTTCTGTACTGAAAAATAATGAATTAAATAAAGCGGATACCTGTCTGCTTGACCAGTCCTCCCATTTCTGTTCTGCCCATCCATCTTCTAGCTGCCATTTACAAAGCACGGAAAGGGGAGGATTGGGCAGGTAGCCATGCATCATGCAGTATTAAGTTCATTATTTCTCTAAAGCACGGCAGAATATCTTCATGGACTATATTATGTAGTGCTGTTTTAGGCCAAGTACCCTGCTGTCTACAACTCTCACAACTCAAATGGGAGATAATGAAAAGCGACAGTGCACATAATGTTACCCACAAAGGCTAGCACAGTGTATGGTCACGGCTTACTAGCTGGAAACTGTGAATACGTACACAATGCCGCCACTAGGGATTCTTAGCAAGCAGCAGATATGATCTATATGAAAATATTAATCGACCCACACAAGCAATTAGGGCCTAGTGTATGGAGGTGATAGGGTTTTCTCACCAAGTTCTTCAGAGTGAGCTTACTCTACTGGGATCCTTAAATGACGAGAGAATTCCCATCTCTAACCCTTGGGCGCTAACTCCTTGATGGTATATGATAGCCTATACTGAATCTACTGCATCATATTACAGGAGCGAATCAGAGCTAACTATAGTATATGGGCTTCTCATGCTAGGTTCCTCTTGCATGGAGCCAAGTCATCTCTCCTGTGGTGCAGGCAAGAAGGTCCTTCTGAGCTCTTCTTTTTATGCCCTGCCTTATATCTGAACTACTGGGGACCTGAGCCAATGAAATCACACTTTGCTGGCTATAGCAAGAAGCTTCACATTTTTTTCACACTTAATGGGCTACCATTGTTCACATTAGCAAACAAAAGGCTTTACATTTTGCTCATCTGGCTACATCAGAATTGTAATTCATTCTTTGTTTTAATTAATGACGTGTTGGGAGCACTGAAGGTTGCAGATCCCTATTAATAAACGTTACAAAATAGGCAAATAGTGTACTGAAGTACTGAGTCCCAAAAATTCCTTTTTGAAATACAAAAATCCTCATCTGTAGCCAGTGGTAGTGCGCAAATCAATTTGAACTGTATGACTACAAACTGTCTTGGCCGTTTGTAGTCTACTAAGACAGGTGAGCCAGGCATCGCAGTTGTAACGGACTTATAAATTGGTGAGGGACAGAGGTTTTGGCTCACACCCCACCCATCTAAGCCTAAACCTTATATTTCAAATACAACAGTGAGTGTGCAGGGAATAAAAGTGCACAGGAAATATGGCCTGCCTTGCAACTCTCAGCAATAACTACTGCAGCCAAAAGGGTAGACTACTAAACTGTAGCAGACTGGACATTAAGATCTTCTTGTCCACACTAATCCTATGGGAACACAGTAATACAGCAGGAATAAACACTGTACCCCCTCAGTTATTAAACAAACTGGAAAAAAAAACAAGTCTAATATAATAACAAGGATTACCAGTGCAACCTTAAACATTTTAGTCAACAACAAAGACCTTTGGGTATAATAAAGAACAGCAATGCCTGATTTCTGCCCATGAATAACAGTTCATTTATATTGTGTGATCTTCTAGTGCTGAGTGTGTATTTTAACATACATTTTTTTGTAAAAAGTAAAAAGTTTCTGTGCAGGTTTTAAACCAATGCATAAGGTTTAATAAATACCATATTACTGATACAGTTATAGGCACATTTTGGCGCTTTTATCATTGTGTTTCCCTTTAGGATTGAAATACAAATGAAATAAAAAAAAAATATACATCTGTGTGCGTGTGACTAAATAGGGAAACTAGATTGTAAGCTCCACGGGGCAGGGACTGAAGTGAATGATGAATCTCTGTAAAGCACTGCGTAATACAGCGCTGAATATAAAAAACACAGACAAGGTCCCACATATGCCTTAGAACCTCGATCTGAAACCCTATTTTCACGGTGACCACCTTTTCTCTAGGATTAAGCGGCTCAGTGCTTGAAATATCAAAGACGGGAATAAAACAAACCATGATGTTTTTTTCTTACCAAATTTTATAAAAAAATGATTTGCCGACATAAAACAGTGCAGCGCTGTTATTGTGCATATAACAAATTAAATGGGACTACTTAAAGAAGTATGTTGTTTGATGGTAGTATCCATTGAACAATAGCTGTAAAGCACTGATTGCAATCACAAGCGTACTCCATAACAACCATGCTTGATGTTTGTCCTTTTAACGTGTGTCATAAAAATGATCGGTTATTTGGGGGTAGGGGAAACAGATATTTAATCAGTGAATAATAGGAACTGATCCTCTAAAATACATGTTTATATGCTTAATTCATTGATGCCTTGCTGTTAACAAGGTAATCACAATTCGTCTTTATATTCTAGTAACAGGTTCTTATTATATATTATTATTTTTAACAAAAGGTCTTTAAAATGCAGATTCTAAAACAGCATGTTTTATCTCAACTTTAATAAAAGCTCATTTCTGCGGGAATTCACGTGTACCCGCTGGAGAAGGATCAAACGATCATTTGTATCTGTGAGGTCAGTGTGAAGTTTGGAGGTGAGAGGTGAGATGATTCAATAAAACACTGACCCTGTGTAAAGAAATCTAACCAGCGAACCTCCTGCCTGCGCCCTTCCTTTTACTTTTTTCTTTGCTGGGAATTAGGTTTGGTAAATGAGAGATATTAGGTGGAGGAGAGATATGTGTTATCAGTTGTTCAAACAAGAGAGCATGTTTCAGTGGCTTGGCCTGACTCTCCGATTCCCAAGACACAACAAGGTAGTCAATACAATATTAATATTGCATTATTTTCCTGCTGCCCTTAGTGAAACATGTTCAAATATTAATGAAGGTTTCTCCATTTGTATATAGGAATGTAGAACAGTGAAAAAAAATACAAATGAAACTTCAGTGGGGGTGGGTAGAAAGGGGGATTAGTTAGTAAATGCAGACTGATTTCATTGACAGCGTGCACTACACAGTTGTGAACTAAACTCTTTCAGAGTGAGATTTTGAACTTGTATCATAGGAAATGTTTAATTAATCTGGACTAGGGCAACTGCGGTAGGGTTAATTGTGGCATTTATTGTTGATTCAGGGGAATCCTCGAAAGCCTATGACAACGATGGCAAATCTTTTTGGCACAGAGTGCCGAAAAGGTGACGTCACTCAACAGCACTGTCCCCCAAAGTGTTGGTGCTGATGAGTGATGTCATCGCTTCTGTGTCGGGGGAGGAGAGCTCCCCAGTGAGCGAGTTTTCCTTCATTGTAGGCCGCAAATCTGACTGGAAAACTGTCAAGGTCGGGTCCACGGCCTGCACTGATGGACTGCTTGTTTGATGGGGGGAATCATTTATAGCAGCGATGGCGTGTGTCCTCTCTGCGTTTCCGCATGCATGAAAAATCGCAAACCACTTTGACATAGTCGCTATTAACATATATGGGACTCCTCTTAGTGGGGTTTTGATGCCAGTTTTAACCTGCTACTGCAGATTAAATAAAGTACAAATTTCCATTTTTTCAGACCTCTTATATCAGACTACAATGATAAAAACAATAGCATGTTTCTTAAAGAGCCTATATAGCATTCATAAAGAGAGAGACAGGTCTGCTGTTTCACTAAGAACAATGTTAAACTGGACATTTTGGTGGTGTTGGTGAAGGTAAACTTAAAACATGATCCATGAAAGGAGAACTAAAGGTATAAAACAAGAAAGACTTATTAAAAACCTTACCAGATAATAGAGGTAAATCATTACAGTCACTGTATGAACTTGTGCTGTAATTACCTAGCACCTGATGCTTCTTCACAGTGCAGGCTGACAGAGAAGCCAGTGTGAAGCTCCTCCCACTTATTTCACCAGCCTCACACATCATCACACTAATTGCAGGGAGCGTTCTCATTGGACCACGCAATGAACGTGATGATGTTTCAACAATATATCACCAACTGTGAAACAAGTGGGGAGGAGCTTTGTGCTGGCATCTCAGTCAGCCTGCACTGTGAAGAAGCATTGGGTGCCGGGTAATTACAGCACAGCTCATGCTGTGACTGTAGCGATTCACCTCTCTATCTGGTAAAGTTTTTAATAAGTTTTTCTTCTTTTATACCTTCAGGTCCCCTTTAGTTCAGACAACTCCGTCAAAACCACCTGCTAGCGTTATGTGACAAAATGTATTTTGTTGTAGTTGCCACTTCATGTAAAGATACAGTTGCCACTTGAACCAAGGAGATGTGTTTTGACCGTCTAACACTGCTTTAAAGAAGGCACAGGCGAATGCAAATATAAAAATTCTTACAACGTTTTCTTTTTTCAAGGTTATAAGATTAACGTAGGTTGTTTTGGTGCTAATCTGATTTAGTAAGGAGTGTGTAGTCTGTTTAGGCACAAACAAAAACTTTTTTTTTCTGGTGATAATATAAATTTTTATTTTTTTAATGATCTCACATTTCCCATACAAAATTAAACATCCAACCCTTGTCCCTGTCACATAGTGTAATTACAATTGGGCTTTATTCCGTGGGGGAAAGATCCGCAATTAGACACACTTGTGCGGCTACCAGACACGCGGGGGCTGATGGGAAAAAAAGATCTGATTACCTCAAGTCCAGAGCAAGATTAAGCCATAATCAGTCATTGTGTGCTTTATTCAGCTGAATCAAGGTAAGAGTTTTAACGGACTCATCTTTTTCCCAGAGTTCAATTATTGAACAAAACCTAGTTAACTGGGGCTTCTGCTAATGGAAGTGTGGAGTTTAAACTGTAACACATGTTTAGGTGCATCTATTTAAATGCCTAGTAAACATACTGGTAGAGAATATTTTCTGCTTGCCTTTTTATCTACCGTCATCAGTAGAAGTGGCCATTCTGTGCCCTGATAAGCCCGGTGGCATAATTCCTCCATAGACTATGTCAGTTGGCAGTTTCCCTTATTGACCACACTTTCTCTATAGTATGTGGGTGCCTTTGTTTACTACACAACACATTTCCTATTTCAGGAATGCCTACCTTGTCAGATTAATGAGCTTTTACAACATGGATACTAAGTCACAAAGTCATATCTCTCCTTTGTCTAAGCCGACATAGGACTGTCAGGCCAAAGGCTTACTGCATAACACTTCTCATAATTCCTATTTGTATTGTATAATTTTATTTATAAAGCGCCACGAGGTTACGCAGCGTTGTACTATATAACAGTACAATTATAATACAGACAAGGGAAGTGTGTAACAAAGAACAAGTGAAGTCAATTACAAGTATATAATGAAGAAAATACATCTCTCTAAGTGCCAGGCCATGATTGAAACAAGAGGATGGAGGTCTCTGCCCCATAGAGCTTACAATCTAGATAGGAAGAAGACATACATAAACAGATAGGAAGGTAACATATTTAAAATTACAATGAATAAAAGTAAAAAAAATCAATGATTTAATTGTCTGTATGTTTTACTAAAGCACTGTTACATTCACAGTACTACAAAGTAGCTGCCCCGTGAGAGGCACTATCACAGTAAACCTTACCTGACTGTGAGGTCCCATCATAGGGTTGTTGGGGTTGTGTGGGGGAGGCTGTGCATGAGGTGATGGCTGAGAGCCTGGAGGTCCCTAAAAGAGAAAAGATTACGGTTTATTTATTAAGCATTAGTTAAATCATGAGAAAAATCAGTGCTGTAGCTTACAAGCATCTAGAGAGCAAATCAACAGGCAGGGTTTGGTTTAAGTAAAACCAGGGCCCTGGGTAAATCTTACGGCCCCCAGGCATTGTCTCCTCAACTACTGTATAAGGAGGCCCCCAGCAGCACTCTGCATAGCGCTTCTGCAGACTTATGAAGCTCTTTCTTTCTGTTCAGAAGTTACAAGCAGTGCTGTAGGACAGAAGAGCTGAGTAGGTCTGCAGAAGTGCCATGCAGAGTGCTACCAGGGGCAATTGCCTAGACCCCCCCTCCCCCCCATGCCACCCTGTTGACATGTGGCACCCTTTACACTACAGTCGCTGGTCACACAACTAATCAGTTTATTTTGCGTTTACCATTTAACCAGATCACTCCCTTCTCTCACTATTGGGGTTCTGGAGGGGGTATCTTAGCAATCCCCAACCTTTAAAAAAGGCCATAAAAGGCAATGCCTTCCCCTTAGTCAACCATTTATTTTACTATGTATTATAACTATTCATTTCCAATTAAATTAAACCAATTGCACTTCCCTTTGTTTCTGAAAACTGGAATTCACATTTCTAGTTTCCAGGCTTAGCAGTAATATTATTCTGTACATTTTTTAGGTTATTAAATGTGTGGAGAACTTGAAACGGATGATGTGATATTAACATTATTAATATCAAAGATATGCTGCTAATATAAGCAAATATATCAGAAATTCCACTTTTTATAAGAAAGACAAAGGCGGGCCACAATAATAAGAACATAAAACTTTCAATTTCAGGAAAAAAAACAACCCTCCAATTGCAGATTTTAATAAAGGAACAAAGCGTAAAATTCTTTGATTGCGTATTTATGAATTTTACACCACACTTTGGATTTTAAGATTCAGTTATCCATGGAAAAGGTCGCAGGAAACTCTTCAGAATACAAGTGTAATAAATAGCAAATATGGACAAAAATATATGCTGGGAACGCAATAGATTTGTTCTCTAGATTTGTATTATGTTTTCACTGTTAAATCACAGTTTATCTGTGCTTTGGCTAGATGTACAAAATGATGTGTAGGTCTGGTCAAGGCTTTGAGATTTTACTAATTCTACCTACCTACATTTGTGAGTGTTTGCTTATAGAGTGCTTTATAATAGGGCTTATTTAATATAGTCATCTACTAGATCTATGAATGCCAACCCCTTAAACATGTTTTGTATTCTTAAACATCTAAAATGTCCCCTATAAATTCTATGCAGGACCGTGTGATTTATCTTGGATCCTTCTAGATTCAGCAACTGTGTGTACAATTATTAACCCTTCTGTATAAAGTAGCATATGCTTGTAAAGACACCACCACACTGCAAGTATTGCTAGCATTGTATAGTATTATCCTGTGTGCCATTCTATAGAAGACATACTTGTATGTGCAAGCAGACCTAACTAACTATTAAGGAAAGCATCTAGAAATTAATAAAGCTCCATTCTGCAGCCATGCAATTAATGTCCAGGGCTAATAGGGGACATATGGCAGTCACTGGTTTGAGTCTGCAAGCCCCAAGCTGCTGGGTACCAACCAGACCAATCAAGTCCATGCAAAAAGAAGGCGGGTAAATGAACCAATTAATAAAATCATTTTCTATCCAGCTAAGGAGATAAATACTTGGCACAGCTATCCAAACAGTTTCAAAGCTGGAAATATCTAAGACTCTGTCACTAGAGGGCACTGTGACCTTTCTCATTTCTCTGGATGCTTAGAAGAATGTTTTTTTCCACATTTTTGACAGCAACAAGTTTGTTGGTTCCCCCCTCCCCTCCTCCTCTTTATATACCTGCATCTTACTATAGAAATCAGGCAGACAAAAAAATGAACCAGCATTGAGTTGGGGAGATGTCTTAGCATTTGAATTGTTTCCTAACATACACATTTTCCAGAATACTTTAATCCATTAAACTGTCATTAATCCAAATATTATCTATAGTAGAATATACCCAATGATGTCTATGACTGACAGACATGAGTCATTTAATAACTCTATTCCCCTGGATATATATATACACCTAAATGATAAAAGGGGATTACACACAGTTATTATAATACATCCCATGTTCACATACAGTTTTGTTATCTATAAGCTGTATACCTATTTATTAATCATAGCTACTCCACCAGATGCTCAATAGGCCCCATAGGAGATGCTAGACTAACAGCATAGGGAAAATGCCGTCTCTCTCTCTCTCTGATTCTCCCATTTTGGTTTAAACTACCTACAGATTATATATAAAATATACCGCTTTAACCCATTCACAGAGTGCTGCCATAGCAATGCTTGCCTGACCTAACAAGTAAGAGGACCTTCTTATTTGAGCTCCCATCATGCCCCATGTAGGTATAATTTTATTTATAAAGCGCCACAAATTTACACAGCGCTGTACAATTCAGCCATACAAATATAAGACAGACATGGGAAAAGTGCATTACACATTACAAGTGAGTAACTTACAAGCGTAAAATCACTTTAAGTGCCAAGTGGCACAAAAGGATGGAGGTCCCTGCCCCATAGAGCTTAGAATCTAAATGCATACACATTTCAGTTGCTATATGCAAGTTATCAGCATACCTAGTCACTGGCATGCAAGAATTACATTCGCCAAGTGTCATGTCTGTGCAAGCACTCTTTAAAAGGTAATCTAGTAAACAATTCTGCTCTGCCTATAAGAAAATACTACAAAGCATCAATAATTAGTGCAGTAAATTGAAAACATTAGACAATTATTTTTTTTTGCTGTGTACCAAATTAATATGTCATTGTATAGTCTCCACAGCGTCTCTTAAGGTGAGCAAGCAAATCAAATCAAGTCGTAATAAAAAGATCATTCAAAACAATCATTTTCAAACAAATCGTTTGTAAATCTACTTGTATGCGGGTGATCGTATATAATACTGTGGTTGATCGCATGGTTTGTTGCATTGATTGTACCTTTTCATTGCCCACCATGAACTAATACAATCATCACGAGTAGTATGAAAAAGTAAATAAATAAAATAGATAAAATTGTTAAGAAATCACTTGCGGGCTAGTTGTTGATCAAATTACAATTTTAATCAACTCTTTTAAATGACTGTAAAATAATGATGTATGGCTAGTCTTACACAACTAATTTTAACCATTGGGCAACAGTAAAAGTGAAATGTGTTTTAGTTTAGGTTAGTCAATAAGGCAATATGTAACACTGGGACAGAATGAGAAGCGGAGGTCAGGGCATTACATTGAAAACAATCCCACCATTTGGATTCAGAATAATTCAGCCTAATAATTTGTACCTTTAAGTTGAGGATACCAATTAATTAATATACAATGCTTGGAGAGGTACATACAGTATAGGTACAATTTTTTGAAAAAGTTAATATTTTTTTTTTATATAACATTTTGCCACAGGATCGGCAATAGTCTAAAATGTCTTGTTTTCTCAGTGGTGGAACAGACTATACCAGTCAAACTGCTACATATAGAGTCAGTTTTCTCTAAGGCTTCGTTACTGTTTTTTCTTTTAATTACAGTGGCTGCAGAAATGGGAAAACAGAGATACTGGTAATTGCACGGTGTAAGCAAAGCCTCAAAAATGTTCCCCCATGTAGATATTAGGTATTGCCCTCCTAATGCTGCACTGTACCCCTTTGTCTCCAGTGCTCCCCACATTTATGTTGAGTTGGTGGTAGTGGATCGACACTGAATTGATTGGCAGGTCAATGAATTAAGCTAAAATAATTATAAAGTTCATGGACAACTGTACAATTAGGTCAGTGTCCATTATAAGAAAAAAATAGTTTGCATATAAATAAATTTCAATTGTCATAGCAATTATGATGGTTTATCCTGTGGCAATTAAACATCAGTCTATTTGTGTCAAGGGAGTATATTCCAAAAAAAAAACCACGCCTACACCAGCCTCATTTCAATGTGTGGGCGGAGCTAGCTCCTTGCTCAAAACCTGCTGCTGGGCAGCTAGTGTGCAGTTGGGTTGTGCATTCCTCTAGTAGGCAAACTTTGTCATTAAAATGGCCCTGCTTCACAATGTTACACAACAAGCCTGCTTTATTAGTAAGAAGCATGGACAATGAATGAAAGTTTGATTCCCTCATTTCCCCATTGATCCTAAAAGGATAAAAAAAACAGTTGATACTCCAGTATGGGGTGTAATAAACTGTGAATCAGCTGGGTTTAGTTTTGACTGAAGAACCAATCTAGGAATATATATATATACAGTATATTACATGGATTGCTTGGCACACTCTATGCCACAATGTGTTATGTCAGTACTACTAATTAAACTCACTTTCAAAGATATGTACATCACTCCCTAAATACAAAATCCACATCTCAGTCCCCTGCACTGGCTCAAGTGGTTCTAACAGAAAAAACAGGGTCACTGAAAGATGGTAGAATTTATCTGGCTTGACATATCTATAGACATGGTGCATTTGCCTACAGATAAACCAGAATCCTCCTCACTGCGACTCTTGGCCTTTCTAAGCTATCAGAATGAAGTTCTTGCTGGCCACACAATATTTCCCTTCATTATACTGCTATTTCCAGAGCTTCTCGCTGTAGAGAAATGTCATGGCATGGCTGTGAAATTAGTCAGGAGTACAACGCTTATTATAGAAACATTTGTACAAAGACAATGCACGCTTGCCTATTTTTAACACCAGATGCCTGATAGGAAATACGCAATAAAAGAAAAGTAGAAGTTGATCTTTCATGAATAAAAGTCATATTTTATATAAGAAAAAAAAACCATGATATGATAACACAAACAGAAAGAAGAGAAGTCCTTTTTCACTCACCTCTGAAATGATTCAGTTTGCTTCGCCTTCCTTCCCACCAAAGCTTTACCCTCTGTGGCTTCCATGCCAATTCCCATAACTATAAGCGGATGTGACTGTCAGTCAAGTTAACTGCAATAGCCTAAAGCCACAGCATTGCTGCAACACCAGGTGACACTGTCACCAATCACACTGCTCCTTGCTTCAACATACAGTAGCTTTTTATGTCCTTATTATCATAAGGGGCATCCAAACTTTTAAATCTTTTACAATCTACTGTCTACCAGTGCAACCGCTTCACCCAGCACATTCATGGCACAGTACTCTTCTCTTGCTGCTGAATTGGAAGAAAAGCTACCAAATTCTCATAGAATTTTCCCCATGGCATTATATATATATATATGATAATATATGATATTTATTGTCACTGAGCCTTGCTCTACATTTTGCAATACTCTACTAATCTAAACCAATCCACCCTGGACGGTCAGACTTTAGAACCTCTTTATAAATCTAGTTGGCTTCTGTGGATACTTACTACTTTCACAACATTCTTTTTTTTTTTTTTTTGAGTTGGCTTCATGGATTGACATTGCTTTCTACACCAAAATGTGCATTATCTTCAAAAGTACATCAAGTTCCCCATTTGTTATATCAGTTAACATAGCTCCTTTAGGGTATATATATCTTAAGGGAAGTCTCCTGCTCTATGGAGTTCAAGATGGTGAATATGCAAAAGAATTAATAAATACGAATAAGACTAATTCAAATTCTCATAGACCTGGCTTGTACATCTGGAAGATTACTGTGGTCCTTTATTAAATTTAAATAACTCCCCTCATGCACAAAAGCTCCATACATTTGTTTAGCATGATTGCATGATTTTTATCATAATTCAGCCCTCAATATAAGGGTCTCACAGCTAATTAGATCTTTATATGGAAGATGTTGGACAGTTATGTTTGGATTATTAAACATTAAAAAAGTTAATTAGGACATTAAATTCTCATTAAAAATAGCACCTATGAAATGGTGATCGCTAACAGCAGTGTATTACTTGTATCATGTCTCGATTTAAAGAAGAATACCTTCTCCTCTGAATGTTTCTACTTTTTACCAAGGCCAGTTGAGCTTATGTCATACATTTGGCTTAGCTGAAATTGCTGGAAAAATTAAACCAGAGGATCTCTCTCTCCTTATGGAAGTGTGAGCAGGAATGAGGATGTTGGCAGGAAGAAGAGAGTTATCCAACAGAGGAAGGAAACAAAGAGGTGGGAGCAGGATGAAAGGTACTGAACGATAGAATGCTTCTAAATTTTGCAATAATTATATAATTCAGTTGGTACTCAAATGTACGTGCCTATCTATAACTGGGATTCTGGTCTAGTTGCAATAGACAGAGGAGTGTAGTTTAACAAAATGATGACCCACATACTATACTGCAAAGCAGATGAACACAGTAACTTACAAAATCACACAGCTGGAGGCTTGTATGTGACTCAACAACCCTTTCTGTGCCTTCTTAGCTCAATAAACTCAATGAATACTGCCTTAACCAGGTTGTACAAATCTGCAGCACAAATGTATTTCATATTTTGGCAATGTGGTCATTTTTGTTTTGCTTTCTAAAGATGTTGGACACATGGTGCGGCAGACGTGGTCAACTTACCAGCATTTGACTAACTTCAAAGGAAATCTCCCTGAGATGCTGGTGGAGGAACAACTACTTTGTCCCAGCACTGCACTTTCCAGAGTGCTTTACTACAGCCACAATATTAATGGTACCGCATGTTCATTATGCCCCTTCCTACCCTCAGACAAACTGCAATCGAAAACCTTTGGAAGTCCATATGTCATTTTTCCAACATTTTTATCACCTGGTGAAACCTGTACCTGATAAGAATTATCTTGTGATAAAGCGAGACTAAAATAAAGATGATCATCAGCTATAAAACTCCCATGTCATGGTTTTATGGAAAGATTTGCAGATACTGTATATTCATTTCCCTACGGAGGGGTCAATTTACACACATTTCCCAGGAAGCATTGCCTTAAAGTTACAATTTGGAATTTTTCTCTTTTGTGTGTTACTGGTCTCCCTACTAGCACAGTTTGTCTCCATGATATATGCATGGTTTGTAAAGCCCACTAATATGGCATGTCTCACACTCTTTCTAGACTACTTTCCCACTACTAATGAGTACCAGAAAGTCTAAAACAGATTTCTTTCCCGAGGTGGAGTGGCACTGTCATTCACAGTGAACCAAATATTTAACATTGTGAAATTTGCAGATGTTTTCACTTCCATCTGTAGGGGTAGATTTGCCAGGGAATTTATTTGTAGATTATCTATCTATGCTTTATGAAATCTACATGATTTAGGAGGTTGTGTTTCTTTTATACAATTGTTTATTTTGCTGAAGCAGACACTATTTCTGCAGTTAACATTCCCCCTAACTTTCTTATGTGATATATCTGACAGTTTGGCAAAAAAAAAACTAACCAATGCTTTTGTTATTAATGATTATGGATCAGTATTCAAGGGCATTGAAGATAACTATGGAGAATAAAGCT
>WMED01003835.1:0-21583 GCA_019650415.1 Pipa parva
CTGTCTTTATCTGGCAAATTCGCACCTATACGCAACAATTCGGATTTTAGTGAATAATCCCCTAAGTAAATGAACTTCAGTAAACATTTTTTTTAATAAACGAAGAGAAACTGAATAAACTATCTAAAACTAATAAACTAAACTATTTTTTCGGTGCATTTTTGTACAGATAGCTGAAGAACAGGTCGTTAAGCATTTTCCAAGTTATTTGTGTTACTATCACTCTCTCTGTCTCTTTCCTGCCAAAATCATTTGGATGAACCCTGAATGCCCTTGTATAAAGCAATTTGCAATGTCACTAGTGACTAGATCGAATGTAACATTTACTAATATCATTCAGCAAAATAAAGGCCAACCGTCTATATCTGTCTTGTACAGGTTTATTATATCCATATTGGCAAATAATCTTAGACCCAACTTTCCAGAATACAGCAGAACTAATATGGACAATTAAATGAGTGTGATCCTGCACAGATCTCTATGTGCACAATGCTTTTGATTTTCATAATACTGATTGTATAAAGATACACACAGTATGACTGCCAATAGCCCTCCCTTGTCATTCATTTCATATGTGCAATAAAAGTCAGTCAAGTGAATCAGGCAGCTACCACCATGCCTGCCAACAAGGGAAGCCAGGCATAGCAGGAAGCACAAATGCCAATGTGGCTGTGAGTGAAAAGCTATGCTTTCTGACTGCTAGCGGAGGGTGGCATCTGTAATCTGTCCACTGTATCAATGCATTGCACAAAGCAGATATTTGATTAGTTGCTGGATGGAATGGCAGTGTTTTAAGCTTGCCTGTGGCTAGCATAAAAGTGAACTTGAAAGTGTTAAATTCCCGATGGAGGTCTCAGAACCTTTGACTTTGTCATTTTTTTAAAGGACAACTAAAAGCTCATTAAATCCAAAGGTGACTCTTTAGGGGGAGGGGAGAGATAGTTAGATACTCCAGAACTGCTCCTGTTCTGACTAACTTGCTGATGTCTTCTGCTCTTAACAGGTTCTGCAGTCTACTTCATTTCCTGTTCCTGTGTATTTCTGATGTTAAACTGTAGAGTGTAGCAGCGTGTTAGCCATAGATATAAACAGAGACAAGTAGAGTGTAGCACCGTGTTAGACATAGATATAAACAGAGACAAGTAGAGTGTAGCACCATGTTAGACATAGATATAAACAGAGACAAGTAGAGTGTAGCACCGTGTTAGCCATAGATATAAGCAGAGACAAGTAGAGTGTAGCACCGTGTTAGCCATAGATATAAGCAGAGACAAGTAGAGTGTAGCACAGTGTTAGCCATAGATATAAGCAGAGACAAGTAGAGTGTAGCACTGTGTTAGCCATAGATATAAGCAGAGACAAGTCAGGTATAGGTGAAACCTTTTATTGGTTAACTGAATAGTTGGTAAATGCAAGCTTTCCACACTACTTTCCATACATGACCTAAAGAAGAGAGCTAAGTAGTGGGGAAAGCTTGCATTTACCATCTATTCAGTTAGCCAATAAAAGGCATCACCCATACTCTACTTGTCTCTGCTGATGTAAAATTGTTACATTGCTTCCTCTATTCCGCAAAAGTCACAGGAACAGGAAGTAAAGGTGATCGCAGCACCTGTTAGGTGTAGCACTGAAACATAAAAGACTGATCAGAAAGTATCTGTCCCTTAAGAATCACCCACTGGATATAACAAGGTTTTAGCTTTCCTTTAATTACTTGCTACTGCTGAAATAGATCCTACTGTTCTTAGCAAGCTCTAAATCCACAACCACTTCCCGGTGCAGGGAATTTGAAGCCCTCGGCAGAAGGAGGGCACATGAGACTATTTCTGTCAATAGAAAAATGGAATGTAAAAGTCTGTGCACGATCTGTGCTTCTGAAGATGTGCTGACTGATAAACATAGGATCGATAGCAGAAGCCGGCGGTTAAAGGATTATTAACACTAGAAAGAGAAAATTGCAGTTTGAATTATGATGATAGTCATTCATATAAACTCAAAATAATACAAATCAGGAATTTAACTTGAAAAGATACTATTTTTACCAGTAGCATTTAGGAATATGCCAATCCAAAAGGATTTTTCTTTTCTATTCCTGGATTTAGTGATCCTAAAATTGCAGCAGTTGTTCCAGGTCTTTGAGATGGTTACCTGCAGAGCTAGGAATATCAGCTAAAGCTCACTCTCTGGGGGCTAATTCACTAAAGTCCAAATTGTTGCGTATAGGTGCGAATTCGCCAGGTAAAGACAGTCGCAGTTGAGACTTTATTATGAGAAAATTTTCGCAATCTTAACATTAAAAAAATCGCAGCGACTTTACAATGGGGAAATTGTAGCGGATTTGCTATGGGAATCCGCTGTTTGCGAATTTGACAGTCGAATTTGCACCTTAGTGAATGTTTGCTTCTTAGACAGGTTAACTTGGTCACTGAATGGTTGCAGAGACAAAAAGCCTTATTGACTAAAGTCTGAATAGTCACGTAGAGCTTTGAATTCACATCGATTCGCCACTTTCCCATGTTCACTTTTTGACTAAACTCTGCGAAGTGGTGAATACACAACCAATTTGGGCAGCTACAATAGTTTCAAACTTATGGAACTCTTCGTATCTCTTTGCGTGCTCATGCTTAGGTATTTCTACTATTGACTAAGTAGAGGAGTGTGTCAAAGGTGTGAATTTGACTAGGTGTACTGATCCAAATTCACCTGTTTGACTTTGTCACTTCAAAGTAGCAAATTGGGGGCTGTTGGCAGGGCTCCAATGTTGTATAATGTTGTCATTAAAAAGTGACAATGGTGACTGAGACTAAGTGACAACATGACCTAGGGACAAGGTGACATAGAAATAGAATACTCACAGAATACAATTAGTGGGATATGGTGAGACTTTAGTCACTGCCCTTCACTTATCGAATTTGCCTCACTCAACATGACTTCTCATTCTACTTCTATCTACCTGACTACACCACACTACTCATCTGACAGCGCTCGCCGCTGTCCACCTGTTCGACAAGTCTATCCACACAATACTGAGAAGTAATTACGGACTATTTTGGCGATACAATTCAACTTGTAGCGAGGTGAATACAACAGGTGAATTCACCCTTCAGTCAACAAGGCCCAAAATTTGAAACATCCCTCCAATATAATTGGGAAGATGTTCTGCAACAGCTGCAAGATATACTTTGCTAATTGAAGGTCAGCTTCTAGTTGGGACCTCTGCATTAAAAACAGTGTGCTCATATGAATAGGAATTTCTAGAGCCAATGGAGTTGGGACTTGGTAAATGAGGGTCACTGATTCCTCGGGGGGGAAAATGCATTGCTTATGATTAGATTTATTTGAAACAGTGTGAACCAAGATGTTAAGTGGTGGATTAAATATGCAAAATACATTTGTTCTGCATAAAGACTTTTGACCCTATTTGTCGCTGACTCAGTGCCATTAACTTCAGCTCATATAAACTTCAAAGCATTAAGTGCCTAGACGTACATTTTAGTTTAATTTTTACTTGCATTTGTCATAGCTGATTTGAGATAAAGAGATGGAATCCTAAGTACTTTTCTCTCTATTTCCACCCCTCCCACCCGCAGGATGTCTGACTGTATTGAGTGGTGACTGGTGACCTTTAGGAAAACAGAGACGGCTTGATTAATGACATCCGCATGGATAAAATTCAGGTAGGATAGAAGAAAAAAAAAAAAAAAAGACACAAAAAAAAAAATCCTTTTCCGAACTATGGCATTTAGTTATTATGAAAGGGATTCAGCAGGTGCCCTATGCAAATGAACCAGAGGTTGTTCCGCCCTCTGACAGCTGACAGCGACATTTCGCTTGTTAAGTTCAAACAACAAATGTTATCAGGCTCTGTAAACAAATGCTGACACATTTATTAATGGCGCATCTAGTGCGCAGCAACCCAAATCAAAGCAAACAAGCTTGGTCCTTTCATCAACAACATTTGCTGGAAAACAGTGGTCTTTGAAGTGATTTATGCAGAACGCTAAACAAATGTTCTATAGGAAAAGAATGTTTCAGTGACATCACAGTTATTCCTCAGAGTACCTGAAGGTGAAGCCTAACATGGATTTCTAGTAGTTGTTGGCAGAGACAAGTAGAGTATAGGTAATATCTTTTATTAGCTAAGTTCATAGATGGTAAATGCAAGCTTTCCAGACTACTTAGGTCTCTTCTTCAGGCATGGTAAGTAGTATGGAAAGCTTGCATTTACCATCTGTTCAGTTAACCAATAAAAGTTATCAGCTATATTTGGCTTGTCTTTGCTTATGTCTATGATTAACACGGTGCTACACTCTACTGCCTAGTAGTTGTTGAGTAACATTAACTGGAGGGGCTAGAATTGGACAAAATGGTCTAGCAAAGTCAATCCTATGGACAAATTAATATTTTTAATAGTATTAAAATGATTTTAATTATTTCAAAGGTTTTAGAAATATTTTGGCATCCTTAACTCATGGGATTTCTTTAATTTTTTATTCTGTGATTGCTAAGCTAAACGTATTGAAATGTATTAAAATCCCCAAAATCATTTTAAAAATTGCTTTTGTTTATATATATATATATGTGTGTGTGTATATATGTATATATATGTATATACAGTATATATATATATATATATATATATATACACACACATATTAAAATCTTTCCTCATCCCCAAAATGTAAACTCTTATTCATCAGGCCAAGATGATTTGTAAACATATCATATGGCATTTCTATGATTCAAAATACTTACAAAGTTCATAAAACAACTTACAAAGTTCAAAAAATTTGTCTACCTCTGCGCAGATCTTTTACCTGAAACATTGTGCTTCTAAGATCATTCAGTTGCATTGATGAAAACAATGGGTTCTTTATATTATAAAATGATTCAGGTTATGAGATAAATATCTCGCTGTCAAATAAGTGTCCTCAGAGAAGAAGAATATGCAGGTTCCAAAAGTTCTATAACCTCGTTCAAATTTTATTCAACAATTTCTTTTCACTGCTAACCCACTTTATCAAAGAGTATACATCAGTTTAAGTAGAGTCAATCACTTGGTGATAATATCCCTTTTATAACAGATATAATGAGCACTGTTATTCTCTAGAACAAGCCAGACACTTCCTTTATCTTCACTGGATGCAACTTTTGCAATGTGAAATGTTTTTATCTGTCGACCTTTGAGATTCAATGGGATGGCGGGGGTTAAGGGCTCACAATGTAAATGAGCATTTATGGGGACAAAATAGTATATAAATATGAATTCTATTTTATCTTGAGAAAGCTTTAATAACACTCTTTAATGCAATAAGATATTTAACAGCGCATGTAAATGTCTAATGCGGGTAAACAAAAATGTATTTGCATTTTGTGTAACAACAGAAAATAAATGCAAAGCAACATTAGCGAACAAAGGACATTTTATTGGCAAATGTATTTAAGTGGTAAATCGCATGGGTCAAATGTCATTTCCATGGCAACTGCATTTAAATACAGTATGGAGAGCTTTCTAAAGAGCTGTGCAGTTTTTTATAATAGGTTTCTCTTTCTGACATGGATCTTATGTGAATGGTCTAACTTCTTATCATTTACACCCTGAGAGTCACTCAATAATGCTTCTATTACGGGACCAACGACAGCAGAAAGTGTGAAAATGTTGTCTGAATTGGTATGTCAATTATTCCTAGCCAGTACTATTTACTAATGTTACTTTTAATGTCCAATGTACTGTTTGATCTTTTCTATTTGACTTGCTGTTGGAAGATACCGTGATCTGTAAGAAATGCTCAACCAAAAACTGAACGTTTGATAATAAATACTAAATTATTGACCACAGAGTGTAAGTATTTAAATAATTCTGTAATGAATAGGACAATAGAAAATATCACACTCTCTAATGATGTAGCTGATGTAGATTTTATAGGGGTGCAGGCTTACTATTCCCCAGATATACATGCATAGGGGCATGTTCCTTTAAACAAAAAATGATACAGGTCATCACCTGGAGACAGTCACCTGAAGACAGTCACCTGGAGACAATCACCTGGATACAGTCACCTGGCAGCTTAGTGGTTTACCAGCACAACCCACAATACATCCAGTTATGGTCACTTAACCAGTGTTTAAGGGGCATTCAGCTCATTTATTGACTGTGTGAAAGTTAAGATAGAGGGCTTATTCATCAAAGAGAGAATTTGACTGCCAAAATGAATTCACATCACTTCGTATTGCTACGCTCTGATTCTCTACTCCTTATTCACTAAACAGTGGATTCCCATAGCGAATATGCGAGTGCATCAGTAGCCATTTCTTGCATAGTGTAGAGTAGTCGGTTGTACAGTGGGAGTCCTGACATCAGCTCCCTAATTTTCCACTTTAGTTTAGTGAAGCAAAATTGGCAAATGTGACACAATAGGTCTTAACAAATTCGCGAATTACCTGTGCACGCACAGGTAAAGTGGCGCAAAGAGCTCTGTGGCTGTTGTAAGTTTTTGAGTCGGTCTCGAATTCTGCACATCGCACAGTTTGCTGAATATGGAAAACTGGTGAATAATTGCAAATTCACACCTTTACGCAGCAATTTGGCCTTTCATAAGCCCCACATTGTTTCTCCTTCTTCAGGAGAAACCTATGATTTTTCTTTGTGGAGGCATGTTACTCAGTATATTTGTATGTATGCATGTATAATTTTATATATAAAGCGCCTCAAATGTACTGTAGTACTGTAGTACTATATGATTAGAGGGATGAGTACTGTAGTATTTTATGGTTAGAGAGATGAGTACTGTATTATTATGGGATTAGAGTGATTATTACTGTAGTATTATATGTTTAGAAGGATGAACACTGCATTATTATGTGATTAGAGTGATTATTACTGTAGTACTATATGAGTAGAGGGATGAGTGTTGTAAATTATATGATTAGAGGGATGAGTGCTGTAGTATTATATTAGAGGGATGAGTACTGTAATATTATATTATTAGAGGGATGAGTACTGTAGTAGTATATTATTAGAAGGATGAGTACTGTAGTAGGTATATTATTAGAGGGATAAGTACTGTAGTAGTATATTATTAGAGGGATGAGTACTGTAGTATTATATTATTAGAGGGATGAGTACTGTAGTGGTATATGATTAGAGAGATGAGTAATGTAGTAGTATATGAGTAATGGGATGAGTACTATTCTATTATATTATTAGAGGGATGAGTACTATAGTAGTATATGATTAGAGAGATGTTTTACAATTATGTTTTACAGTCTATCACCTTGTGTATCATGATCAGGTCACATGATCATGCTATTGCATTTAAATCAGTTTCACTGTAAAATGTAGCATCTTTACTGAACAGCCTCAACCATCTGGATCCATCCATCTTGACTTTCTTCTGTGTGATAACTGTTTAATGAAATGACTTAATGGTTTCTTGTTAAAGATTGCCATTAGTTAACAGAAATAAGTTTTCTTAAATTGCCCTTCCTTTTTACTAGAGCAAGTTAGACCTATGTACATTAACACTAGAGGCAAAAGAGGAGGCTGGAGTTTTATCTACTCTGAATAATAATATGATTCTGTCATAACTTTTCATCTGAGTTGAACAATTTCATTAAAATTAAATATTCCATGCTGCAGCTGTAGGGGAAAATATCAACGGAGGCAATCATTTACTGAAGTCTAGAAACACAAAGCAGCCAATCTGCAGTAGCATAGTAAAGCTATACAATGAAAGCTAACCTCTGATTGGGTGTTGTAAGTTACTAGACCAGAGTAAATGGATGCCCTTGTGAACACATTCCCATGAAATGTCTTTAACATTCTTTGCTTTCAATTGAAGGGGTATTTAATGTTTTTTTGGGAATCTTTAAGTACTTTCTACTGATCCCTAAAAAAAAAAAGATAAATCTATTCTTTCTTATTAGTTTGTCTTCATATGGAATATTGTGTGAACATCTGTGCTTAGTAAAACCACAACTAGAGGGTAGAGGTAATTCCCTACTATGCAGTTGTTTGTGATCAGTGCGTTTTATATTTCTTTAAATATTATTTGTTTGTGTATTAGCACTTAAAAACAGACTGTACTTAATGATCCTTTTATCATATTAAAACAAATTCAACTTATTGCTTAATTTATTAAAATGAGTTCTATACATGTCAGTGCTGATGTTCTGGCTAGTCTCTGCTATCACTGAGTCAGTGTTATTTGCTGAATAAAAACAAGAAATTTGTGGATATTTTTGATATCCCTTGAGCCTCTTCTTAGCCACCTGATTAATTTGGCTATGCATACACTCAGTGATCACGGGCTTAAATTACACCTTCTGTTACAGAACATTCTTTTAGCACCTGTCGCAACAGCTGTGCTGTGCACAATGACTCATAAAAGGAATGGAAAGTTTAAATTTGCTATAGTGTAGCCAATTACGGAAAAGATTACTGATATTTCAGTGCATTGGATCTGGATTTACAATTCTGTAACTTCATTAAAAAAAGGAAAAGAGTTTTCAAAAAAATAAAATGATCCACTTCATTTTTCTAAAAGGTGCAGCTCTGGCTTCCAAAAAATAAGCCACAGATGCGGCAATCTCAGCCACAGATCCGGCAATCTCAGCCACAGATCCGGCAATCTCAGCCACAGATCCGGCAATCTCAGGCATAAGTGGATCCCATTAATACTGTTGGAGAATGAAACTGTGCTCAGTTGACATTAAGAAAACAGTCAACTCAGTTTTATCTTTAAATACCATTAGAATGTTATTAAAGGATTCCCCAACTTCTCCTATTGTGTAGCTTGTAATGTGAAAACTAGCAACTTACCGTATATAGGGTATAAGCTGAGAAATTTTAGTTAAAAAAAATCATTTAAAATAGTGCAGTCGACTTATGCATGAGTCAGGTTAGTTTTGAAAGCAAAAAAAAAAAAAGATCAACAGAGCAGGCTAGAAGGAGCTGCTTTTATCCGCGACACAAACAACAGCACAGCAGGAGAGGCACTGACCAGAATCTGTAAGTATTTATAGCACACACAAGAGTGTGTAAAAATGTTTCTTTTTAGAAGGTCCCATACCTCAATTCAACTACAATTGTAATGCAAAATACACCAAGTGTTGCAACCAGAGACCACCTGTAAAGGTTCTATAAGACTCTGATAGCATGCTTAGTTTTTTAGAACTGAGAAAACACCACCTGGTATCTGATGAATTGCCTTGGTACCAGTACACAACCAATCAGAATAAAGTGAGTGATATGCCAGTTACATAACTAATGATGTCATTGATGTATATCCAATCAGAAAACAGTGGGCGGTACACCAGTGATGTCAGTTTGCCCCCCCCCCCATAGAAAGTTGGGAGGTGTGAAGATGTAACACCATAAAAAATGTGAGGACTAAACAAAACTTGATGCACTGTAGTTGAAGAATTTAAGAGGTTGGGTAATAGATTGGCAGCAATCTAATAGGTTAATGGGTAATAGATTGGCAGCAGACTTAGGTTTCAGTGAGTTTATGGGAAAACCTAGTTAAATATATAGAAATTGATGTATATATAACTATAAAAGCCTTTAAGGTATTTTCATTTTTTCAGGGTTACTTTTGATTTTATTTTACTTTGTTTTCAGTCCAACAATTAACTCCTTGCGGAAGCAAATTGAACTTGTTGTCAGTTTGATGGAAAATATTGATAAGAAAGCTGACATGTATTTCCCCAGTAACTCTTTACTTTAGTACAGTATAAGGTCTATCAGCAAGATTCAGAGTTAGGAAAAGATTAAATAGCTCTAAAACTATAAAAACATTAAAAAAATAGAGACTGTAAAAAAAAAATATTTATTTCAATTTCACTACAACCCGATCAAGGTTTTTTTTTATAACAGTTCTAGTTTACAGTTGGCTACAAGACGATTTTAGTTTTACAAGTCAATGCACTGTTCACTAACAATCTCTAAAGGATTAAATAAGATTATAATGATGGAAAAGGACATTTTTTTTTTAAGTCCTGGAAACAAACAGGATTGTACTGTCTACTGAACACGTATTCGTCGCCTGGCTCAAATCTGATTACATCTGGTTATTCATTTAACGACATTAAGAATAAATCTATCGCCTTGTGAGCAATGTTCTTAAATGAATTTCTTTGTACATTCCAAAACGTTTCAGTCTTCACTTAGAATAACACTTAGATAATAGGAAAAATAGAATCTGACCTTGAATGCTCTGCATCAATTGGATGATGTGGATGTATGTATGCATATATATATATATATATATATATATATATATATAAATGTTATCCAGACTGATTTGCCAATTATTCCTATCCAGTACTATTTACAAATGTTACATTTAAACCCAATGTTGTGTTTTGTCTTTTCTATTTAACTTGCTTTTTTGCAAATACAGGGGTTAGACAAAAAAAACTGAAACACCTGGTTTTAGACCACAATAATTTATTAGTATGGTGTAGGGCCTCCTTTTGCGGTCAATTCAGCATCAATTCATCTTAGGAATGACATACAGTATAAAAGTCCTGCACAGTGGTTAGAGGGATTTTAAGCCATTCTTCTTGCAGGATAGTGGCCAGGTCACTACATGATGCTGGTGAAGGAAAACGTTTCCAGACTCGCTCCTCCAAAACACCCTAAAGTGGCTCAATAATATTTAGATCTGATGACTGTGCAGGACATGGGAAATATTCAACTTCACTTTCATGTTCATAAAACCAGTCTTTCACCAGTCTTGCTCTGTGTATTGGTGCATTGTCATCCTGAACCACTGGATGCACATGATCCTCCAGAATGGTTCGGTGGTTCTTGGCAGTGATGC
Organism: Pipa parva; assembly: GCA_019650415.1. Lineage (NCBI taxonomy): Eukaryota > Metazoa > Chordata > Amphibia > Anura > Pipidae > Pipa > Pipa parva. Next base: position 10,827 of record WMED01003835.1, read on the forward strand.
ACCCATCTAGCACAAGTATTGGGCCAAGGGAATGCCATGATATGGCAGCCCAAACCATCACTGATCCACCCCCATGCTTCACTCTGGGCATACAACAGTCTGGGTGGTACTCTTCTTTGGTGCTTCTCCACACCGTAACTGACCTGAATGTGGGGAAAACAGTAAAGGTGGACTCATCAGAGAACTATACATGTTTCACATTGTCCGCAGCCCAAGATTTGCACTCCTTGCACCACTGAAACCGACGTTTGGCATTGGCATGAGTGACCAAAGGTTTGGCTATAGCAGCCCAGCCATGTACTTTATATTGATCCTGTGGAGCTCCCAATGGACAGTTCTGGTGGAAACAGGAGATTTGAGGTGCACATTTAATTTTGCTGTGATTTGGGCAGTAGTGGATTTATGTTTTTTGGATACAATCCGCGTTAGCACCCGAACATCCCTTTTCAGACAGCTTCCTCTTGCGTCCACAGTTAATCCTGTTGGATGTGTTTTGTCCTTCTTGGTGGTATGCTGATATAACCCTGGATACCGTGGCTCTTGATGCATCACAAAGACTTGTTGTCTTGGTAACAGATGCACCAGCAAGACATGCACCAACAATTTGTCTTCTTTTGAACTCTGGTATGTCACCCATAATGTTGTGTGAATTGCAATATTTTGAGCAAAACTATGCTTTTACCCTGATAATTGAACCTTCACACTCTGCTCTTTCTGATGCAATGTGCAATTAATGAAGACTGGCCACCAGGCTGGTCCAATTTAGCCATGAAACCTCCCACACTAAAATGACCTGTATGTCCATGTATTTAAGTGAATCAGTCAAGTTAGTTTGATAATTAAACAGGATACTTGCTGAGCTGAATGCAGCTAAGTGTTAAGCTCACAATATGTGCAATGAATTTCTTTCCTGAGTGCTCTCAATCAAACATTAATGTTCTGATCCACCAACAACCTGAAATTGTGGACCTCCAATCAGGTCTTCCCAACTATAGGCGCCTCAAAACAACTTGCTATTGGTGTGATAGCTCTTGGTTCTTTCAAAGCACTTGGGGGAGGAGGAGCAAAATAGCTGAATAATTCTATGCTTCACGATGAATACTAGAGTAGCGCTAAGCTTAGTGAGTACTCTGCTCCCTCTCCCAAAAAACATACACATAATTTTAATTGCAGTAGATGGATACACTTTAACCACTTGGTTTAGCAAGCCATAACTACATTGGAAGTATGATTACTCTTAAAGTGAGATAAACTCACAATTATTGTAATTATATTCATACATTAGAGCAGTCGACACTTTGAAATCATGATTGGGGAAATTTTTATTCATGCCGTTTAGTGAAATGATTGTATTTAATGCATTCTTTAGTAACGGAGTGCTTTGCTAGGAAAAAAAAAGAAGAAGTCTGTAGGAAAAGGAAATGCATTTGTCAAAGCAAACAGGAGATCTGTGGCTGGAAACTTAGAGTAGATAATGTAACAACCATAGTTCATGCCGACAGCATAAAACATGCATGGGTGAATAGTGACTGTTCCATAAATGCTAGATGCATTACCTGTCACACAAACTAGCAGATTACTAGGCAATATGCCAATTCTCTCATGCACAAATACCATCTTGGGCCATTAAATCATTATAGAGACAATCTGAGATTTCTGCACATTACATCTGCATCTGATAGTTAAAGGACAAGCAACACATATTCAGCCATCTATGGTCTAGATTCAGAATGTTGATATGATGTTGAATGTTGGCAGGAGAGCTGTATTCTATGGAACATACCAACCTTCTATAAATATAATAAATCCAACCAGAAGATTGTTTGTCTTCCATAACATAGTACAGTAGATGATCAATATTGATATGCCCAGCTTCCAGCCCTCCAACCCCTAAACGGCATCCTAAGTTGTTGTCATAAACTTCAAAACTTGAATAACCTGTGGTTGCAAATGAGACTCCCTCATCTGGATTTCTTGATATGCCAGAGTTACAGACATGATAATGAGAAATTTGCCTATAGAGTTATAGTGTATTTTTCAGTTGTTCTTACCAGCGACAATGTGATCGCTCCCTTGAAGTTCACATCACTTCCTGTGTGTCGCATTTTGGGGCGCGGCGTGTATACACTGGCCAAAATGTGACACACAGTGTTCCGGATCCAGCGCATGCGTCTCATACGCTCGTGTGTCCAGAACTAGGTAAGTATTGTCGGCTTTCATTTTTATTTTTGTTTTACACAAGCGTATGATGCGCTGCGCATCATACGCTCATGTGAACTCAGCCTAAAGGTGGGTCAAGGGCAATGTTTGGCTACAAAAACTAATAATCAACAGAAAATGAAGTTTTTCTTACTTGTTAATTCAGGAGAGCTGTTAAAGTTTTAATGCAGTAGTAAGCAAATGTTATTGGCCAAAAGTGTTCATCAGCCTCAGGCTGGCATTAACCATTATTGCCTATGGAATTGGTCATGTTATTTAGTTACACTATGGCGCTTTCAACTGATCGATGTTTATTAATAACGATTTTTCTTAAGGGTGAAAATATTTTTTATCAACCTTATATAAGTTAGTAGAAAAGTACAGGGAGATGGAAATTAACAGCAAAACAGGGTGAAACTAAATGAAAAGGTCAAAAGGATGTGTCTTTTGTTTCTATGTGTTGAAATTTCTTGCATGAGTTATTGGGAAACAGTGAGAAGGGGAACTGCTAGAAGACCACCTAAAAAAAACTAGAGGAAACAGTAAAGAGAGATCAGAGAGGTGCAATGGACTGGTTGATGGCCACTGATTTGGGGTTTTAAGTGAAGTTATCTGGCCTCCTCCACCTCCCCCCCTTCCTATGGACTGGGGGGAATGAGGAGGAATGGATCATTGCATACAGGGCAGCCCAAACAATAATTAATTTGATACAGGCCCCTTAGCCTATAGAATAGTACCATCAGGCACCTCTCTTTGGGGGTGGAAGCACATATAAATCAGGGCCCGCCTACTTAGATGCCATATTGTGAGGAGCTGCTTTAGAGAAAAAGTTCCCTCCCTCCTTCCCTTGTGGTGATCTATTATGATGGTTATAACAAATGTTATTAAAATGTTTAAAGTTAAAAGTTAAAACTATAAGCCATTTATATGTTTAATGGTATTTGTTATGTTGCTGTCACAGCTTGGAGGGTTATTTGGCACTGACAGTGCAAAAATTCTTACATATGGGGAGTTATGACTACTCTGGGTGGGTGACAGTAGCTTACAGCTTTGTTCTCCTGCCCGGATAGTCAGAGACTCTTGGTTAATTAAAGTTTTCACATGCCAGTTGGTTTGCGACTGTTAGCCTTATAAGTGATTATGTTGTTTTAAACCCTAATAAAGCTGTGGTCAATTTTCCACCAATGCCATCGTAGGAGTGGTTATTACAAGTTTACAAAAAGTTAACAAGGAAAAAGTCTGAAACTTAGTCTGCCATGATTAGCATCCCAGGAAGAGGAGAGCATTTATACACTTCAGAGCAGCCTTATAAAAAAAAGCGCTGGATTCCCCTCTGCTCTAACAATGAGAAATATGCATAATTGCAAATAAGAAAATGAAAATAAAATGCAAATGAGAGACAACTTCTATGAGCCCACATGCAACATGCACTGCCTTGTGTATGTATAATTTTATTTATAAAGCGCCACAAATTTACGCAGCGCTGTACAAAATATAAGACAGACATGGGAAAAGTGCATTACACAATATAAGTGAGTAATTTACAAGCATAAAATCACTTTAAGTGCCAGGTTGTGATTGACACAAGAGGATTGAAGTCCCTGCCCCATAGAGCTTACAATCTAATCATTGCCTTAGAGGGGAAAGATAAGTCAAATCTGGAATTGAGTTACCCACATGCTTAGTTCTATAAGTATCTATAGAAAGACTTGAAAAATATGGAAGGAATATGCCAGTAATTCTTTTTTTAATTTATAGCTTTGCAGTGTATTAAAAATGTTGGTTCTGAACATAAGGACAGTGCCAAAATGATTATATTTCTTCTTCTGAATTTCTTTTATGTTCACTGTATGAAGGTACGAACAGCGAGAGTTCTGTAGAAAACATTTTATTTCAATACATAATTAAATCATGCCTTAGGGACTATCAAATTCTCTTGCCGGCCTTGTGAAATGAAGGCAGAAGAAACTAAACCGCTTTCATATTCTCAGTGTTTTATTCCGTTATTTACAGCTTTGAAAGCACAAAAAGTATTTCTACCACAACCGCACAAATATCTTTTATATAAAACACGAAATGTCCGGGTGTAGCTTTTTTCTGGGTAATGGCATCTCGTCGCCTTTTAAACTTAGTAACTTTGTCTCCCAGCATATAAAAGAAATGATGATTTCTAGGGGCCTTCTTTCTGTTGTATATGATATACAGTATTTATACACTTCTGTCCCTAGAATCAGCTTCCTGGTAAGAGGAGTGAAGAGAAGAACTTGGAAGTAGAAGATAGCAAGATCAGTCAAGTTGAAATCTCAAGAGTTAAAAATTGGGGCTTTCCCTCAAAGGGTCCTACCTGTTTTATAGACAATTTTTATATATGGATGTATGTATAAGTTTATTTATAAAAATCAACACATCTATGCAGCGCTGTACAATTCAGCAATACAAATATAGTACATACAAATGAAAAGTGCATTACACAATATTAGTGAAGTAAATTACAAGAATAAGGTCATGAAGATACGTCACTTTAAGTGCCAGGCCAAGACTGAAACAAGAGGATGGAGTTCCCTGCCCCGTAGAGCTTACAATCTCAATATTATAGCTAGCTGTTTATTTTACTGAGTTCTAGGAGCATTTAATGGAAGCTAAGATAGTTGAGCAGCCATATGCTCCACCAGGACATTCGTATATTAAAAAAAAAGGCTTGTCCCAGAGAGGGCTGGGATAATTGAAATATATTTTATATGTTCTTAGTGGTAAAATTTGGGAAGGAATGTGCTAAAAGAGGAACTGCCATTAACACTGAAGCAGCAGCAATATTAGTTTTAGTCTGAGGTGCAAGAAGATGCAAGGTTGAGGATGGTGAAATAACCATTAAGTTTAACTATATGCACCTTCTTAAATGAGTTGGAGTATGAGAAAATATTCCCTGTATTAAACTTTATCTGGGAAAAACAACTGAGTTGGAGTATGTAAGAAAATTTCTGATATGTATACAAGAAAACGTGTCATATAAAAATAATGCAATAATTTGTATGTGAACTCCTGGAACTGATTTCTATTCCTTAAAGGGTGAAAACCAGCATATTTTAGTTCCAAATAATGTTTTTTCACTATGCTAAGTGTTTGTTCCTGTGTGTAGGGTCAATGATGTCATCCATGCTTTGTTGGATAGCAGAGACCTACACAATTTCACACGTTTATTACAGCACCCAAACACTCCTATAATAAGGATGATTGTGTTGAGACTCAAGCAGGCCAACAAAAGCCAACATGAAATGTTCCTAGTGACATCAGTCATAGCACATCTGGAGCATCATTTTCTCATTTTAAAACCTTGGTCAAATGTATAACCCAAAACAGAGTTGAAATAGATCACACTAATTAGATAAAAGATCATGTGAATAATTCTCTATTCAAATCTTCCCAACTCCCATTGCACAACCCCAGAGAGTATAATCTCAGAAAGAAATAACCTTGTTTCACAGTTTAATTTTATAAACAATGAGTAAACAAGAGTAATAAAGCGGTAAGGAAAATTAAATCTCAAAAGGCTGCATCTAGCTTTAAGAACATAATGAAAGCAATCTGGTGTTTTCCAAGTAAAATATATATAAACAGATTTTCTCAGTAGGGATTTGAAACATTGCTAATTTGGGAGTGAGTTAAATTTTGCTTTCTACCTGTGAGTAAAGCAGTGAACGGGGGAAACATCTGTTGCACTTTGTACTTTGGTCTTGTTGCCAGGAGTTTCTATTTGTTTCAGTAAAGAGAAAGTTAAGAATTTATGTTCAGACAATGAAAACTATTCATCCATCTACAAGGAGTCCTAAGGGAGACAACAACACTTTCAAAAATCAGAGACTTTGTTCTATTTTAGAGCAGTTGGATTTGGTTTTTCCATTATTTCATTGACTCAATGTTGCAGCAGATTTGATTTATTACAGGTGTTTGATTGTGGTTTTCTAATGGTGTAATGTGAGGGACCAACAGATTAAGTATCCAGTGGGAAGGAGAAGATGATATGTAGGCTTGGACAAGCAGACAAGACCAAGGATTATCAATGACAATATCAAGTATCAAGTAATATTAATATCAAGTGTCTCTTTAGGCTACTGATTGGATACTTACAGACCAAGAAGTATATTGAACATAGTGGAATGTGTTTAATGTGTTTCAGATTTAGGGGGTAATTGAGCAAAGTCCGAACTCACCTCGCGATCCTTTGATTCACCTCGGCAAATTGGTTAGGCGCTTGCTTCTTTCCTACACGCGGACATCACCAAATGCTTTAAAGGTATTCCAGTCTCGGCGAGGTGACTTGAGTGGTCACGAGGTGAGGCGAATCTCGAGGATTCAACTCCAGTACCTTTAAAGCGTTTGGTGATGTCCATGTGTAGGAGAGAAGCAGGCACGTAACCATTTTGCCGAGGTGAATCGAAGGATCGCGATGTGAGTTCGGACTTTGCTGAATTACCCCTTTAATTGTCACTAACTTGATCATTAATTTAGGGAAGAAGTAACCATGATGAAATGCATGATGTTCTTACAATTACCAACCACATCCCTTATTCTACCAATGAAAGCATTGGGAGCAGTTATGCAATGATTTTATGGGGTTTGGACAGCTGTAGCCATTGTCACTGTCAAAATGCTACATGTGCAATTGTCTATTGCGAGAGTCAGCAGATGCCCTTGAAATTATAGACCATATTTTGGGCGACTATCCTGAGGCTATTATTAACCACCCCCTCAGGCTTCCACATACACTACTGTTCCATAGTCCATTTAACTTGCATTCCACAGACAGCTCTTTAATTTGACAAATAAGATAGACTGCAGTTTATCTTTTGTCACTGTTAAAATCTGCTCACTATGCACTGTTGGATTCTAATGGATAGCTGGCAAACTCCACTATCTCCTGTCATTTTCCGCTGTGTTAAAAGCATCAGTCTATATTTCACCCAAATTAGCCTATATATTTAGCAGTTTACTTTAATCAAAAGCATTTCTGCTTGTGTCACTCACAGTCTGATCATTACTCACGCTAACGAGGCAAAAGAAAATAACTTTTTATACAAAAAAAAAATATATATATATATATATATATATATATTTTTACCATTACAAAATGCATGGACAAGCGAGCTTTTATAGACAGGTATTGACAGTTACAGATATAAAAACTCATTGTAAAAATGACAGTATAATTAAAGTAAACCATAAATGTACAAGCAGCCAATCAGAATTTATAAAGGATAAATGTAGAAAATGTTTGCTTCTTCTATGGATAAGCATATTCCTTAATGTTCTATAAAATATTGGCAGAATTTAAGATATATGAAATCCATAAGTTGTATCCAAAGTAAACCACTTGCTGAGAATTTTTTTTAAAATGTAATACTGTTAAAATGATCAATACCTTCCCAGTTCTAAGTATATGTTTATGGAAACAAGCACTGTACTAAATAATAGAACAAATTTGTGGGAGTGGGTTTGACCTCAGCAGTATTTTTTACATTATCCTTTTCTAAAAAAAATTACCCTATCCTCATAAAACAGGAAGTCATGAACTCTGTTTTGTCGCACAGGAAGTGACCCGCACACAGAAAACAGGCTTCAATAAGAGAATTAGTTGGTAAACAGCAAACACAATATTTACAATTTATTGCATTGGTTGATTTATATCCTGTTTTATCTCTGGCTTCACTTTATAAATTTACACAAATTCCTTTAAGTGCATCTTCTGAGCGAATGTTGTTTTGTTTGGTCTCAAGGATCCCTACGATATATTTCTGCAGCTGACTTAATTACTTCTGGGAGAAGCCTTTTAGATGTGCTGCCATAATGTGGAAATTGTAAGTGATGGCTTCTCCCCATGTTTTCCAGAAATGCTTCTTAAATCTCCAGTGCTGGAAGATAAAATATCTATATTTCTGTATATTACTTAAAATGCATATATTGCTCCTCTTCTCAGGAACCAAGAAGATATATGATAATTATTCCCAGGAGCGTAATTTCACTTCTGCAGCATCAGCAGATGTTCAGTGATTTGACCCCAACTCCCAGGCCTTGTGGCCTAATAAGCACTCTTGTAATACTGCCTGCCTGTATCTCATTGACAGTAAGTGGCTGTTCAATGGTGCATTCATTTTTATAAAAGCTGGGGGAATTAAATCACAACTTAGCCCTCACTTATATCTACATTATTAGCAACAATTTACAGATGGGAAGTTGATCGTTTGATAATAAGCGCCAGTTTTCCTCAAAGGGCCACTTATTGACTAATTTGTAAGATACATCTGTCTGTGATGTATATATTTCTTCATCATAACAGAAGACTCCATCATTTCTTTTTCTTTATTAACAGTAGCGGTTCATCTTATGAATGGAAATGTGTGAATTTGTTTATTCAGATGTGGTTGATTACATCAGATAATAGTTTTAGTGTATCAGGTCTCTTGTACAGGGGGGCCCCACAAGCTCAGAGAACTAGGGGGGCTGAGATAGTCAGTCATATGTAGCCTTTTAAGTACTGTCCAACTGATTGCTTACTGGTCAATGTAAGGTTCAACTGGACACACAGTTTTCAGTGTACATGATGTTTTAAAAATATGTTAGAGTGGCCCTATTTGTGAGGTTTTTTTCTTTTTTAGGGGGGAGTAGTGATTTCTTATGGCAGCCCTGCCAACTCATGTAATATCTGGGTGAGGAATAACTTTCTGCTGTTCAGTACAGGAAGTCGATTAGATTAGCAAAACAGGAAGTAGATTACAGTAGCAAAACAGGAAGTAGATTACAGTAGCAGAACAGGAAGTAGGTTACAATAGCAGAACAGGAAGTAGACATCTTAACTCCTCATGTCTACAGAGAATTTAGTCACTGGTTAATAGAGATGTTCTAATCAAAGGTTTGCTTTAAAATATGACTGGCTTGACTTTCACCTTTCCTTAAGTTTCAATATAAAAATGTATATTTTGTTCATGTTGTTTAGGTATTTATTTACTTGTTAGTTGAAGTGGTATAGCAGTTCCCAGATTGAATTTAGAAAAATAAATACAAATATAAAGACAAATTTAAGCAAACATTTCAAGTCTATAAATAAATTGTAGAAAAAAAAAGTTATTTCCTTAAAATTTGGAAGGCACCATTAAAATTAACATCTTCTGCTTTTATTAAATTGATGGAAAACAAGTTATAGCTGCAGGAATTTCTAAAATGACAACCATCAAGTCATTCATATATGAATGAGATGCGTGAAGACATAATAACAATATGTTCAAAAAACATTTGTACTATGAAGAAAAAGGGCAGATTTACTGGCCCAGAAAACTGACTTACAGTTAAAGGGAAACAACCATGACCTTCGCCAATTAATAGTGAATTAGAATGAAAAAAGTAATATTAAAAATATCATTTTACCAAAAAATAAACTGCTGGTTCCATAAATTATAAAAGGCACCGTTATATTGTTTTGCAGATCAATAATTGATCTATCCTACATGACATTTTAGAACTATATAGTCCATGAACTAAGAATTCCCTAAAGTCCGGACCTACAGTATATGTAAACCCAAAAATTCTTATACAATCATATTCTTTTTGGTTGCGAACTCTGAATTCCAAAGGGTATTAAAAGACCGGCTGTTTTATTTGCCATATTGTTTGTACCAGAAAAAGGACCCACTATGGGTCTTTCTGAGTTTACTGGGAGAAATCTTGCAATTGCTCATGCGAGATTTCATTTGAGATTTCGGGATCGAGTTTTTGATCCCTATTTTTTGACATTTTCAATGGAAAGGTAGTCATGCTACTAATGTAAAGTATGGCTACCTTTCCATAAAAAAATAATTTTTGGAAAAATTGAAATTGAAAAACTCAATCTTGAGAAATGTGAGATTTCTCCCAGTAAACTCGGAAAGGCCCAGAGCAGTCTTTCCGAGTTTAATAAATTTCACCCAAAATCTCTGAATCATCTTTCCACAAAAGAGGATTATAAAACTTGTCTATTTTACAGACACAGGAGAGCTGACTTTGTCATGCAACACTTTGTGATAGAATTATTTCTGCAGCATTTTAAGACAAATAGTTAAGATATTGCAAGATAATAAAGCTCTTTGTCCTGCAGTTTTAGAAAAAAACTAATATCATCAGATTTTAGTAAACTGGTGAGCGGTGTCGAATGACAAAATCAGCATTGCAAGAGTAATACACAAAGTTTAAATTCACTAGGGAATACTTAAACTCTAATCTCGCTATGAATTGGTATGTCAATTCTAGTTCTAAGTTCTAATTCTGATTGGCTACAGGTTGAGCTAGCATTTATAATGTTTGTCCCCAACTGGAAACATAAAGGTGATACGTTTTTTGGCTAACTGAATAGATGGTAAATGTAAGCTTTCCACACTACTTAACATACCTGAAGAAGAGACCTAAGAAGTGTGGAAAGCTTACATTTGCCATCTATTCAGTTAGCTAATAAAAGGTATCACCTACACTCTACCTGTCTCTGCTTATATCTATAGCTAACACTGTGCTACACTCTACTTGTCTCTGCTTATATC
>WMED01003836.1:0-21581 GCA_019650415.1 Pipa parva
AATTTTACACCTGTGTCATCTGTGAGTGAGTTCAGCTATCTGTGGATTTTCTCAATTCAGCAGAGGGGTACATATGCTCTATACAGACTGGGTCTCTGAGGTATGTTTCCTGCATAAAGCGGCAACTGAAACAGAATACTTACACCAAGTCATGGATTGTCCGCCACAAGGTCATCTCCATTCTTTACCTGGAACTGAGAACAAGACTGAAGTTGGTAATCAAGTATGTTCCATCCGCAACATGTGACCTGGTTAACGGTGCCTTGAGAGCTGTATCCGTTGTGACACGAAATGTTCTCTTAAATCCTGACCCAAGATGTACTGTTTCACTTGAGCATTGCTAATACAATCGCTCAACCTTATCCTGGCTAAACTACAAAGACAACTGTAGTCCAATACTTCTATGCGATGAGAGTCTTCTGCACGCATTGTCCATGTCTTGCACTCATACAGGAGAACTGAATTAATGGTCGAATTGTAGACACGTCCCTTAACCTGAAGGGACACATCTTTTCTGCACCATAAGTGCCTTAAACCTGCATAAGCAATCCTATCTTTGATTATGCACAAACTTATCTCATTCTCCATCGAGCCATTATTTGAGATGTTGCTTCCCAAGTAGGTGAAGCTGTCTACGATAGCTAGTTGCTTTCCAGCTAAAGATAAAGAAGGTGGAGATGAACAAATATACACTCCCAGGATGATTCAATAAAAGACTATTTTTCCACAAAAGACAAATGAGAAATTCAACTTAGAATCAAAAATTAACAGTACTATGTAGGAGTAACTGCCATGTTATTTCAAATGGAATATTTGTTTTTTGGGTGTTACCAGACTTTTAAATTACATTTTATAAAGTTACAGTCACTGGTTGTGCTTGTTGTGTACATTGGCTTTCCTGGTTCTCAGTAAACTATTATTACTTCCATAATTTCAGTTTTCAAGCAAGGGATACACAGACCTAAGAATAACTGCTAAATGAGAAGTATAGTCAGAGTACATCTTTACATATGAGGTACTATACCTTAGTGAGAAGTATTTCTCCGCAGTAGATGTTTTATGTGAAGCAGGATGATTTATCATACAGCACTTGAAAACTTCTGCACCAGGAAATGTGTGTGATATAACTGCTAAACAGAATAAAAAAGCTGCCTGACTGCTATTGGTTAAGCAGTGTGCTGAACTTTTGGTCTCATCAGTCAAGCTTGTTTATATTCCTGGAATGCAGGAGATTGCAGAGGAATGCTAACTTGTGCGCAGGCGTTACATTACACATTAGGCAAAAATGTCTGGGTGAGGGTACCCTTTCATGGAAAACTGGCCAGTACACATCACACACATCTCCTGGTGCAGGAGTTTGCCAGTACTGTATAATAAATCATCCTGCTTCAGATGAAACATCTACTGGGGAGAAACGCTTCTCACTAAGGTATAGTACTGCATATGTAAAGATGTAACCTGACTAAAGTTCCTCTTTAGCATACATCTCCAAATTAAATCTGCATGTATTGTGTGCCTGAAAATAGCACATAATTTTTTAAGCTTGTATAAATGAGTAATTGATTATAAAATAATGGGGCAATTATGTGACCAGTATCCCTTTAAACATACTTGGTGCAGTGTATATGAAGATATTTTTGCACAGACAAAGCATGGTGCATTTTTCACGTGTCACTATTTAAAGGGTTTTGTTGGGAGTTATACAGTAAATATTTCTAAATATCTACGTGTAATGTTGTTCTTATTAGAATAAGAGATACAAAGTGATGAACAAAAAGGGTTTTAGAGTTCATGGAGATATTAGGGTTACAAAACAATGAACAGAAAAGGGGTTACGAGTTTCTACGGATATTTACCTTTCAGTCTCACAGGAAAAGGGAATGCTCAACCATTCTTAATATCAAAAGAGAAAATTGGCAGGTCTATACACATTTTATCACCCCAGCCTATTTTCCTTTCTAATACTGATCTGTCAGGAGAGGGGGCCAAGAGGGACTGAATGTAAAACCTTTGAGGTGCACTGCTGATTTCAGTAGAAATCTGAGACTATACAAGCGATTCAGTTCCACTCTGGTTGGAAAGTGAATTTTTAGTGCCAAAAGCATTTTCTTTATTGGCTGCAATAAACAGGCTCCTTGCCCATTGTAAAACCTGGCAAATTCACACTGTATAACCCATACTGATTTTAAATTGGGAATAACAATATGCAAATACTAAGTGAGGAATTTTGGTTTCTTTTGGCTGAAAATAAAACCCTTTTTTCTATCTGCTAAAGTGAAAAGATTTTAGTTTTTTTACATCATGCGCCGCAGTTGTTAAAGAAAATGTTAAGAGAATCTTAAAAATAGTTTTTAGCATGTTGTTGTAGTCAGTAGTATTTAAGTAAAAATTGCAATTTAAAAAAAAAAAATCTTAATTTCGGAACTGGCTCTTTGTTCCTGGTTGTTGGGGTCAATGACCTTGGCAACTGGTAAATGGTTTTAATTAGGCTTTGCTTTTAAATGCAGACTTCCCAAGTATCATGGATTCTGTGGGGCATTCTCTTTTTTAGGGTCTTGTCCCTGGTCCCCTGGGTGCAATCCCAAGTCCCTGTCCTCTCTTGCCCTACTTGATAGACATCAATGATGCACAGCCCATCAGGATAAAGTGGGCTGAGTGCCAGTGACGTCACTTTAAATTATGTTAATGATGTCACTGGAGCTCAGCCAATCAGAAAAAAGTGTATGGTGTACCTGTGCTGTAATTACCAAGGAGGGATGGTGCTGACTTGCTGTTCCCCCCCCCCCCCCCCCCCCCCTCCGGAAACTTGGGAGGTATGTAAAATTTTAAGATTGTTTTTCATGATATAAATTATGTATCAATCATAACGCTTTTATCTCCTTAAAATTATTATCTGGTTGCTAGGTTAGACTGTAGCAATGGAAGATAATTAAACCATTTAAAAATAACAAAATTTAAAAAACTGAAACATACTTAAAATACTATAACACATTAAAATATACTGGTGAACATCTCCAGTAACAGTAACTACCACCATTGTTGGATAATTTGTGGTAGGTACACACTAATTGTTTATTGTCAACAGTCTCTGGCCATTATTGGGGTTTGTATCTATAATGCATTTTCTTTCATCGCCCTAAAGACTTTATTATTGACACTTTCAAAAAAGCATTTAACCTGGAGTGGAGCAGTGATATGCCCAGCAAAGTACAGTAATCACAAAATATATGTAATGTAGACATGGGAAATGTGTATAATGTGTATAGAATGTTATTATTCACAAATCCTCTGGATGAAAATAAGTGTGAATTGTCCAATAGATATGTGAATTCACCACTAAGTGGCATTTTGACTATTTTGCATTTTTGGCAAAGATTTTTTTTCTGAGATGTGGTAATATGTTACATATTTCACAAAATTAGGCCTCCACATTTTGCCTCCATTTTCTGCAACTTTGTGGACAATTATTGTATTCATCTGTTAACGTGACATTACATTAATGTGTGCAGCCAAACTCTGTGGATTTAACTTTCACCGGGGCCCCTGTTATTATTCTAGTTACATTTTAAAAACAATGCACTAAATAGTGAATATGCACACTTGACTTCACTACTTTTGACTGAATGAATTGACATGAATCATCACAAAATGATTTGGGGTTGAGAATATATTCTTTGGTGATGAACTCTCTCAGAGGGGTGTTAATAGTGTGCTCCAATAGAAGGAAGAGGTTGCAGCCTTTATTTTCCATTAACATTGAACAGAAACTGAACAAGCCTAATTAAGCACAAGAGAGGTACAACATTTTTTTGTAAGAGCATCATGGGGACCTTTACTGGCTCCAGCTCATGCTTACCTCCTCTTTCATCATAAAAAAAATCCAAAGACAAAACATCCAAAATAAACAATTATGAAAACAGCTGGACATAGTCCAACTAAGAAATCACACATTTAACATTGATCAATCAGACTTAATGGTTCGTAAATAACTCGCACAGAGACTGCTACATGACTGTGGACTTGCGTGTGTCTATTACCAAACTGCTCAGTTTAGCTATTTCCAACAAATTTAAGGGTTCCTCTATTGTAAATCTTGTTTTATTATTTCCTTCATAAAGGGGCTTTTAACTTCCTTTTGTTTAAGGCTAATAATATATGTATATGAACACTAATATTAACTTGTAGTTCTGAGCTTTTATCTCCAATGCAAACTTATTTATATTGTAAGTATTGTATGTATGTATATTTTTATTTATATAGCGCCACTAGGTTATGCAGCGCTGTACAATACAATAATAATATAGACATGGGAAAAGTGCTTAACAAAGAACAAGTGAAGTAAATTACAAGCATATAATCAAGAAGATACATCATTTTAAGTGCCAGGCCATGATTGAAACAAGAGGATGGAGGTCTCTACCCCATAGAGCTTACAATCTAAATAAGACATATATTGACAATACAGTGATACATTTCAATTGCAATCTCTCTTATAAAAATTGTATTTACACCATTTAGTCCCACCATTCTGACCCTGCAGGGTCTGATAACCTCTGAGAATATTTTGCATTCTGGCTCTTCAGGTAACTGTATGTACACTGAACATTCTAATCAGCATAGCTGGTGATTAACTGTGAAATGAAGATGTTTCTAAAATATTTGAAATACTTATAAACTATGCCACACGTGGATAACACACCAGAATCATGTATTTTAAAGGAGATCTCCAGCCTCTGGCAAAATTGTGCCCAGAATGGATCCCCTAAAATAACTTTTTATTGAATATAGTTTCATTAGAAATTTTCAAACACTTCTGCTTTTATTGTTGATTTATAACAAAAGTTTCCCATTCCTCAGCATGGCATAGTCATTGGCTATGACACAAAGCAGAACAGGTTCAATTCGGCAGGAGACTGAATTTTGGGCATGATTTTCCTGTTGGCTGGAGATCATCTTTAATACAGGGGCAGTAATGTCCAGATTATGTTACAGATTATGCTTGCTTTTTTGGAATTTGTTAGAGATGTATGCCATTTCATCAGGTAGTCTGTCTGTATCTGCACAGATTACATATGTATTGGTAGCAGTGTACCCCACCAAGGATTGTAGTGGACCCTGGCATCTGAATTTGCTGGTTTTGCTGGTGTCAGGATATTGTGGAATTTGACAGAACAACAGTGGATTTAGCGCTGGCCCCACCCAAGGCACGGAGTGTAAGGGATTCCCGGTCTTCACCTTTAAACCCCCGCAAGGAGGTACTGGACTTTTCCGCAAGGGAATCCCCAGGTCGCGGCCCCTGGGAGAGCCACCCACTGGTGGTGCTGAAGGAGTAGGAGGGAACTTTCAAGAACTGGGAAATATGAACAAAACCTATAATCAGGCAATGAGACAGCCAGGCTGCAGAGTATTTATAGGCAGAGCCTAATGGTGATTGGCTGGCAACAAGCTACCAGATGGGAGTAAACGAATCCAGTAATATAAGGCACCTGTGCAAGGCTGGAAAACAGGAGCAAGCTGGACTGGAAACAGGCACTAATAAATGAAAGGGATCAACACACACAAGCAGTTCTGTGGCGTGGAAGAAAGATCACTGCCTGTGAATAAAATGTTCAGGGTTCGAATCCTGGGAACAGAGAAACCGCTGTGTTACTCAGTATAAGGAGTAAAGCTGAGGTGTAAGAAGGCAGATCAGATTGGTTCAGATGGATAAAGTATTGCCCAGGAGAGCCCCCCCCAAAAAGAGCTGGGCATTGGTCTAAGTCTTCAATGCAGTCAAAAAGGTAATGAATACTGGAGAAGCTATTCAGTGATGTGCAGTTTCTGTGGGACATTAAGTTTTGCTACAAATCCACTGGCACTTTGGGCATCAGTTTATTTTTATCTGTTAATCATCCAAATGTAAGAGGAGCCCACACCCTAGGGCAGTGGTGGTGAAACTTTTTGGCACCCCATGCCAAAAAGGTGATGTCAACACCAGTGCCGTCCCCTGAAGCGCCGACGCTGATGTGTGACATAATCAAGCCTGCATCAGGGGAGGAGGACGCATGCGCCAGAAGAGGTGATCTCCCCTGTGAGCGAGCGTGCAGGCCACGGATCCAGCCTGAAAACTGTCGGATCGGGTTTGTGACCTGTACTGAAGGCAGATTTGGCGACAGCTCGTGTGCCAACAGAGAGGGCTCCATGTACCTTCTTTGGCACGCGTGCCATAGGTTCACCATCCCTGCCCTAGGGTAATAAGGACAATGGCCCAGGTAGGAAAATGTAACTTGTGAGGGAATTAGAGCACCTCTGCTAGTTATAACATCACACTGGTAAAACATTGTAAATTGTCTGTTAAATCAGTGATTGACATTTCACAAGCACATGAACGAATTGCCATTATCTAGGTAGTTTACAAACCTGTTTCCATTGCAGCAACACCCCCACCTCTATCTGCAGGTGGGCTGTAACTTGGCCAAGCACTATAACACCCTAATGCTATCTGGACGTTCTGCCTACATTCTGTCTGTTTTGGTCTGTAACTAGGTGTGGTTATATCACATATCACTGTGCTGGGCTCACTGCAACAATTTATTACAGTTTGCTAATGCATCCAGCTTCATGAAATCCTCTTACCCCTTTTAATTTCTGGCCTCAAGCTAAGTAAGACCAACAAAGACCTGCCTACCAGCATGTGCAACCATTTCTATAGTGTGGTGCAACCACACTCACTTTACATGATAATGCAACCTTATGGGGGATGTTTAGAACAGTCTTTGTTCATTTTTATAAGACTGAAAACAACTTTCCATGTTAAAAAAAAAATGCATAAAAAAGTGATTTTAGACATGGTGAAAAACTCCTTTTTTTTTTTTTTTTACTGGCATAAAATGTATAATGTTAAAAAATATATTGTTTCTGTAATGTTAAGCACTAAAACAAAAATTTCGACCTTCAGAAACTTGCTATTTTTTAAACATTTTTTTTTAATTAAAACCCAGGCTTTGACTCTGTTCACAAAAGTTAACATTGACTGCAGAGAAAGCATGCCCTGCAGCAATAGATCTGCTCTCCCTCTCATTCCGACCACAGCACATTTCTGACTGATAAACAAAGGCAGGGGCATATCCTTCAGTAGAAGCTGACTTGAACTTGGAACACTGCACTCATTCATTAGGATGTTTTGCCAGATAGGCCAGGGGACACAGAGCAACTAGGTTTTATAATGCTGAAATGCTTAAACATGTCAGCATGATTAGAATTTGTGCAGATGTGGAAAATATATGTGCTGTAAGCCTTTTACCCCACGGTGGATGTGGAGTTGTCTATGATCTTATACCAATAATACATGAAAATATATAAACAGATCTAATAATAAAGCAGTTAATTATCCTGAGGGTAATCCTTAGAACAAATTCTACCGGAAGGGATTAATGAACTTTTTCAGGATCCCTTGCCCTGAATGAAAGCGCTTGTGTACTGTATAACAAAAAATGTCTCTTTCCTGATTGGACACAGCTGGGTTGGGGAAACCATTTTACCTTTTCACACTTTCTTCTCTGGAGCCATAACTAAGCTGCTTAAACAGTGGGTATGCTACAACAGTCTGCCGTCGGTCTTTGGGGGTAATTCACTATTCTCCGAAGTGAGGTGCGTAGTCTTCACCTCACTTCGGAATGACTGAGATGCGCTCGTTGATGTCCTGCACGCAGGCATCAGTGAGCGCATTAAAGGGATTCCAGTCTCGGCGAGAGCATAAGAGTTGCCTCGCCGAGACTGGAATCCCTTTAATGCGCATGCTGATGTCCGCGTGCAGGACATCAGCATGCGCATAATACCATTTGCAAAGTGAGCCAAAGGCTTCAGAGCTCACTTCACTGAATGGTGAATTTCCCCCTAGGTCTTGGTCAGACTCCAATGAACTTGCTAGTATGTCTGCATTGTCTGCATTGTGTGCATTGTCTGCATTGTGTGCATTGTCTGCATTGTCTGCATTGTGTGCATTGTGGGAAGATGTATTTCCCTGTTGAGAAGGTGCACAATCTCTTCCTCTCTCTGCCTGGTTGCTAGGTTAACCAATCCTTGCAAAACCAGGGTTCAGAATGAAACGTTAGTTCATTAAAAAGTTCTCTCTAACATATTAAAAATTACATTTAATGGGAATAATATAACATTACAAACTAGTTCTTGTTTTTTTATTATTTATACTAAAAATGTTCTAATATATTGTTATTTTTTTCTATTACCTCCTGAATTATTGTTGTTCTGATATTATCTGCTCCTGGCAAAAGGCACAGTTTAAGTTTCAAGGCACATTTTGTGCTTGTTGATTGGAAAAAGAAAAAACCATAGCAGTTGACTTTTACAATTGGAGTTCCCTGCTACCAGTGAATACTAGCTGCTGATTGGTTGCTGTGGGTTACTAGACCTCAGTAACCTGATGTTGTTGATGAATTATCCTGAATGGCTTTTTTCTGTGTATACTTTATCCTGCTAGGGTTAAGGGAATAGGGACTGTGGGGCTTATTCATGAAAGTCCAAACAGAACCTACCGGTCTAAATTCACATTCATTTGCTACTTCCCCACCTTTGTGTAGTCAGCAAACTCTACGAAGTGGTGAATTTGCAACAAATTTGGAAGCTCATGGTGGTCACAGACTTATGGATCTCTTTGCACCACTTCACATGCATTCATCATTCAGCTATTCATCAAAAGCCTGCTGAAGTGGTAGATTCAACAAGGCCTACTGTGTCAAATTCACCAGTTTGACTTCTCCAGATCAAAGTGGCGAATTAGGGGGTTGATGGCAGGTCTCCATTCTGGCGTAAGCTAAATGTTTATTACAAAGGACAATAAAGACTTCAGTCAAGTGACAACATGAATGAGGAATATGGTGACATAGAAAGGAATGTATTATATACTTAATACAGTTAGTGGGACATTGTGAGGATGAGTTAACTGCACTTTGCTGGTGGGATTTGCATCCTATTACACCGCACTACACAGGAATTCACTTTGAACACTGTTTACTTCTTCACTATGGGAATCTACTGTTTAGTGAATAAGGAGTAGTGAATTGACAACTATTGAATCGTGGTGACCCAAAGGAATAAGAATTTACTTTACACTTTAATGAATAAGCCCCGGCGTGAGAACCCTTTTTGCTTTAGTTCTGAGGGTGTTCTTTGGCTATGTGTACAACTGAGTTGGAGTGTGTGTTAGCTCCAGATGCTGTATCCACAGGCATCCATTGGCTTTCAGTCAACAACAATACTATCTTCTAACAAAATGCTGGGTTTTCAAAGTACAGAAAAAGAATTTCCAGTATTCAGCCCTCCAACTGTCGAAATAAAATTCTCAGCTGATTTTTATATATTTATGTTTTGGAAAGAAAGTTTTACATAGTTTTAAGTAAAATGTTCATTTCTCTAATCTTCATTTTCCTTTAAGAATAGCCCCTAGCAGTCCCTATAATATTTATAGGCATTTCTTTTTAAAACAAACGCAGTCTAGAAATCTTTCCTCTCAAATAATTGTTCCCATGGTTCACTAACTCTACATTTTCTACTATATGGTTATTTTTCCTTTTAAGTCTGTACCGTTTTTATAACTGATAATATATTTTGGGTTTTTCCAGCCACTGCAGTCACTGTGCACAGCTGCAGAGTCTATCATCTGTAATTACTCCCAAATCCTTCTTAATCATAGTCCCATTAAATGTGCAAGTTTCTTGCTTATTTTTGTTTCCAGAGTACATGACCTTGTATGTAAGTTAAACCTCAATTGCCATTTATTCACTCCACCATTTTATTTAAACTCCTCTGTGTGCTAAAATATAGTGCTTTGATGGTGCTTTGCTCAGAACATTCAGCAGTATGTATAATTTTATTTATAAAGCGCCACAAATTTACGTAGCGCTGTACAATTCATCAATACAAATACAATAGAGACATGAGAAAAGTGCATTAAACAATACAAGTAAACTATCACAAGGATACATCACTTTAAGTGCTAGGTTGCGGTTGACACAGGAGGTTGGAGGTTCCTGTCCCATAGAGCTTACAATCTAAGTGGGAGGAAGACTTACATAACAGAAGGACAATAAGAGCTGTAAAATGCGTTGAGACATAGGTCAATAAATACAATTAAATAGATCAATATACATAAATACAGTACCCTTTTGTTTGGTTATTGCCATGCATTTTACAGAACATTATTGCAGGGCAGGGAAATATATATTCAGTCATTCCTTTTTAGTTATATCCCACCTATTGTGATTATTAAACCTCTGTCTGCTCATGTGTCTGAAAAGAAAATATCCAGCCCTGACCAGTCTGGTATCCCCTAGCAAGGCATCAAGAACGAACATACGGTACTTTATCCTATTAACTTGTTTAACTCTATTTCAAATTCACATATTTATTGCGTGTTTTATTTAGGGCAACAATTTACCTGGAATTTGTAAAAGAGATGGAAATGTTATTCACCATTGTAACATTTTACTCAGTGACCTGCACAAAAACTTTAAAGGGATTCCAAAATATTCAATTTTAAATATTCCTAATTTAATTTCTGGCATATCCATACACAGCACTGCACTGTATTTTGACTGAGGACATGATATATTTAGAGAAGGTACACGTTTCTGCATTTGCACAGGTCATTTATTGCATGTTCTAGGGCTGATTGACTAAAGGGTGAATTCACCTGTCTATTTCATTTTGCTGCACTTCGAGTTTCATTGCCAAAATAGTCGCAAATTCACTTTTCATTATTGAATAAGCGAAGAAGTCAAAAGAGTAAATTCAGAGTAGTACACCTACTAGAATTCACTTCTTCAACAGACTCCGACGCTTGGTCAATAGTTGAAGTACCTGTGCATGTGCACTCGTGTAGAGTGCTACATAAGATGGCAACTACTGAAGTCGCCCAGAGTGGTTTGGTATTTGCCACATCAAAGAGTTTGCTCAATATGCGAATTCATAGCAAAATGTGAATTCATAGCAGGTATTCTGGCAAGATTTCACTCAAAGGGCTTAAAAAATATGGTGACAAGATAGCAAGAGCTAGGAATTATCTGCCATTCAAATAAATGTAAAAAGAATTGTAATTTATGTGACTAATTTCCACGGACAACACTCGCTACCAAACTTGACAAAATAGTGACATTCTTATGATAAATTAATGCCAATTATTGTCAGTATGTATAGTGGAATTGTCTACTTTAAACTGACCCATGGGAAGATGACATCAATTTGCTTCAATAAATCTATTTATGATGAAATTGCAACATCATTTTAATCTCATCAATAAGTCATCTCACATACAGTACACTGTGTGGTACATGGCCTGCTCAGCATCTGATCGGAAATCTCTGCAAAGCATTGTAAGAATGGCTGAGAAAATCATTGGATCCTCTCTTCCCTGCCTCCAGGACTTGTACAACTCCCGTTTTCTTCAGAAAGCCCTCTGTGTGGCAGGTGATCTCACCCACCCTCTTCACTGTTTCTTTAACCTGCTACCCTCAGGGAGAAGAATGCACAGTTTAATGGCTAGGACTAGTAGACTGAAGAACTGGGGTAGTAATTCAAGATGGTATTTGGAGATTACTGTGCTTGAAGCTATGAAGGTGTGTATGGCATAGAGCATGCACACTATTTGGTACACATATGAAACTGACTGAAAGTTTGCTGAGTGAGACTAAAGTGATTTTTTTTTTTATTTCTGTAAAGTCTTGGCATTGAAATGCATTTCAGGATATTCATGGAGTAAAAGAACTAAATAAATTATTGAAATTGATTACAAATAACTTTATGAACAATTGAGGAGTGAATGACATGCAATGGAATTCATCAATAGGAACAATCCTAGCAGAGATCTAGTATCCTATAGAAACCAATCAGATTTTAGCATTCACTGCTATAGGAAAAGCTAACTACAAATTTATTGCTATTGGTTATTAGATCTCTGTAAACAACTGACCCATTCTATGAATTCCACTGACAACTTCTATAAGCCAACCTACATAGCTGAAAATTACACTGTGCTCCTGTTAAATTTAAGATGCTGCACTCTAGTCTGTTCAAACTTTAGAAATATAAGGCTACACTACTGTGACTTACATGTATGATAAGCATGCATGAGTAAAATGTAAGGGTGAACATTTCTGTCATGCTAGATTTTACTCCTGGACCTCTGCAGATATCTGTGTTTATTTTACACTCATCATACTCTTCTAAATAAAGCATCAATTTTGGTCATTAGTTTTAATGAGATTTTCCCTTTAAATTATATGAATACCATGTATTAGGATGTTGCCCAGTGTGAGGGAAGCTTTAATTTGGCCAAATTTTGGCTTGTTTAAGTGAGTGTTTGGCAATGTCCATTGAGACATTCTTAAGTCAGCAACAGTGTGATCCTGGGCCTCCTGATTTAAAACTCCTTTTCATTAGATTAAGTTAAAACTGCAATAGCTTGTGTGTGAAGACCACCTGGAAACAATGATGGCATTTATCTCTTAAATAAAATTACCCCTGTATAACGTCCTACTTCCCCTTGGCCTAACCATGTTATATAGTGAGAATCAGATAGGAGGAGCTGCAGTCTAAATTTAATCATGTTGCATTGCTATGGCAACATGCTGGAGAAGCAAGGGTATGTATGTGGGTAATTTCTAGCTCTGGGCTGAATTCTGAATTTTGTTTTCAGTCCACAGGTTCTCCTGCTACTTGAAGTAAAATCCATTTTAAGTGAACATGATAGAAAATTAATGGATCAGATTCATTCTGATGTTTAGTTCAGGTAAAGGCAAACTGGGTATGTTTATATCACTAAGCGGAAGTAGAAAATACTTAGTCCATAATTATCTACATGCAGTTTTGCTCAAAAGTTAGTGAAATACATCTCTTTTCTACATATAGATACCATATCTTCTTCTGAACAATTCATCTCAAGAAGCAAGATCAAGGATGCACCCTGTTGTGTTTGGAGAAAGCATTGAGGTGAATCCAGAACCTATACAGGAAATCAGGTAAAATGGATTATTAATGATTTGGGATAAAAATAAAGTATATAACTACACCTACATTACATGCAGTCAATTACAATATTATAATAAGTATAATACTTGTTTTCTATGTCCCTACAGTTTCCTGTAAATTATATTGTTATAAATGACTCCTGAATTACATTTATAACTTTTTTTCTTTGAAGTTTATTATTCCATCCAGTTACTTTTTGCATCTGGGTCCATCATTATTTCTCTTGACATAAATTCCATCTGAATGAATTATGGGAGTTGTAGTCTTTTTTTTTTTGTGCATGTTGAAGCTGGTCTAAAGCTTTTACCTAAAAATAAATGAACCAGTTCATTAAAATTTGTGCAGATTTTAGTGGTTCATGACTGCCATACCAATTCCTGAATGTGCCCCTTTTGTAGTAAAAAAGTTGTCCAGCACAAAACAACATATAAAGCCATCTTTATTTACAATGTTGGGTTACTAAGAAGGAATAATATTGGGATACATTGCTAAGTGACCAAAATTCCCAGAACCTTGCCTAAGTGTGTCACTTCTCTCAATGAAACAGAGTGACCACAGGCATTTCTCTTTCTACAATCGATGGGCTGCACATAAAGAAAGCAAGGAAACTCATCCATCTCATTTGAACCAGTTAATCTGAAGATATTAAAGGAAACCAACTGTTCCCAGCTGTTTTGCAAGAAACTGGTGTGATGTTCATTTGTTCAAATTAGTAATAAAGAGGTTTGTGTGAACTGAACCCCAAATGGTTTACTGATCTCTACTCCCATTACTAGATTGAGCACTATATAAGAGGGTATCTAAGTTCATGGTGTTACCTGTTTGGGAAGGTTTAAACATCCATATCTGTTGCTTACGCAGAGAACAGATACATGTTGTCCAAAAAATGCTAAGCTTTAACTTAACCATAAAAATACATGAAAAGCCACCTTGTGGTATTGTGTATGTGTGTTGAAGCAGGTAAACCTATAGCTGGAAACCCAGGCCTAGTGCCAAATGTACAACAATGTCTGCAAGAGGTACTAGGAGACATATGGGGGTTATTCACTAAAGACCGAATTGTTGTGTATAGGTGCGAATTCGCCAGATAAAGACAGTCACAATAGGCTGCTACTGTCGCAGTCGCAACTTTATTATGGGAAAATTGTCGCAATTTTAACTTTAAAAAAATTGTTCCGACTTTACAATGGGGAAATTATAGCAGATTTACTATGGGAATCATCGTTATAGTTACCAAGGAGTTTATGCCCACAGTATACTTCAATGCGTAAATGTATTTATTTTCTCCTTAATAACAGTATTTACATTATTTTTATTATGATTGACAACTAAAGTAAATATTTATGCCATTACAGTTATCTATTCCTGCAGTGACAAAATAGTCTGATTTCGCTATAAATATTTCTTTTCAGTGGCTGATATCTTTTTTCTTTTTTTAAATCACTATTTTATTAGTTTTCCAAATAATTTTACATACATTGAATCATTGAAGTAGACATCTTTCTTTAACCTCAAGGGAATATGTATCCCAGGATCCTTTAGGAGGGGCCATACTCCCTAATACTATGAGCGCCTTACCTATAATGTTGTTGCCCTTTTTATAGATAAAAAGTTAATGTGGGTTTAATTATAGACTAGCATATTTTTCTATGAAATAGTTAATTATTGCATGAAACCCCTGCTTTGTCCATTGTTTTTAAACAATGAAATGCCACAAAAATGTGTATGTTTACATATCAAAAATTATATAAGGCCTAGGGAAGAGAGTGTGTATGCATAGCAAGGATGAAATAGATCCCTAATGCATTAAGAAGATGCAGTTTAAATACTGTATTTGCCTCCCATTTGATTTGTTCTATTGAACTAATGACTTCTGACTGGAGCATAGCTGAAATGTCCTCCATTCATGCAACTATCTCTTGTTGGATTATAACTCCCAGAATTCCTAGGCATCCCAAACCTGCCAGAATATCATGAGAGCTATAGGCCAACAACCAACAACAGCTGTAGGATTGCTGATTAGACTACCTTGACAATTATGTCCTGAAATGTTCCATTCTACTGTGAATGTATATATGACGGCTTATTATATTCATCTTCTCTTCCAGATGCAACTCAGAGATCAAATATGATTCAGAAAAGCATTACCGTGACCACATATTCTATGTGCCAATTCCAACTGTCACCTCCTATAGTGAGACTATCATTTCCACCCCAAACTGCACGTGGAGGAATTACAAATCCCAGCTTTTGTTTGAGCCTCGCAATAAACCCTTGATGTTTCAAAGCACAACAATTATTTTTCCAAAACACACAAAGAACATTTACAGAACAACGCTCAACTATAATTGTGGAGGAATGAAGAAATGGTTTGCGTCCAGTGTTCAGCTTGAACTGTGCGAGGAGACCAGCCCTTGTATTATCTACACAGAAAATCTTTAAGTTTGTTTAGCATCAATATTCACTATTATTGTCTTCATAACAAGAGAACATTTTCAGGACTTTCTGGTACTAATTGTATTCAAGCTGTTGATGCTACAATGTACAGGAGTAATAAAACCCAAGGACAGAATTCTCCTGCAGTATTTCTGGAAATGGTATAAGAAAGCTCTAGTCATTTTTATATATTGAGAAAGAATATGTAGATGTCAGGTGATGGTTACTTGACTAATGTTAAGTATCAGTTTTCTAGCAAAAAAAAAGTTGGTGGTTTTCGTAAAGTCTGGTGTAGAATTGACAAGTGTCCCAGTTTCCATGGAGCTTTACAGCATGACTTTGGAAGTGAAAAAAGGTGTAGTCAGATAAGTACCAGACATCTCTTGTTTTTGTGTATTTTTTCAAATTGCTTTGAGATATATAGAAAAGAGGCAGGCCGGGAGGTCAGCTCTTGTTGAGAGGGATCAGTGCAATGGGCAGTTCTGGTACTCTTTACCAGAGAAATGCTGGGTACAGAGTGAAAATACTATGTGTAGGGCAGGAAAACTGTTACACGTTTCCAGATCTGTATCATTTAAGATTTAAATTTCCACTTTGACCTGACTGGCTGACTGTGGAATTATTGAGGAACTCAAAGATTTCTGTAACTTTGTGCTTATTTATGTTGTATAATATACATTTAAATCCATAAGTAAGTTTATTGGTTACATACAGCCTTTTACCTCTGCAAAAAACAAATATGGGATACAACAATCACTGTGTTATCAAAACCACGGTTAACAGAAGATAATGCCAAATATTAGATGTGGTTGTGTCACAGTGACTGAGGGTCTACTAATTAGCAAAAAGAGATATGTGATGATAACCACTGTATATAATTATATTAACACTGATGTCATTTGATCTTAGTGAGACATATTTTGAATTGAAATTATTAAGGTAATTAAATGACAGTTACAAATATTGCTCTGTGTATATGCAATATACTTCATTGTCAGTACTGGCAGTAATAAAGCTGATGGAGGGGTACTAAATTTCACCCAATATGAAAATGTCATATTCATATTGCATTAATATGCTATATATAGGTAAAGGACAAATACAGAAGTGAATCTGAATTTGATGTTGTGTATATAACCATTGCATTAAACCTATTGACTTTTGAAAATGTTATATAAAGTCATAAAACATCCCATAGTGGTAGCAGAGCTGATTTTGACATTTGACACAACTCACTGAGATACCCACATGTGTTTCTCTGTAGGACTGCAGGTAAATTTAATGCTTTATTTTGAGTTTTCTTAACTGGTATTGTTGGAATGCTGCAGAATTAATCCTATCATAAAGTGTTAAATGTCTGTTCAGCTACCTACCTACATGTCTGTAGAGAGACAGAGGCACAATAGAAACATTTCATTTACATTGCTAGCCAGCCTGTGCTTAGCTAAATAAGCCTATTCTTACTGGCCAGGGGTTGTTTATATCACATGTAAGTATATGATGTAACTTGCTGTTGGATCTGATTTTTATAAACACAGATTCCATTGAGACAATTCTGATACCTTTTATTGAACCACCATATCTTTAAGGAGGAAAAATAATTTTTTGAACTTCACAGAGTTGTTCTTTAGATTGTAGTGGACACATCGGTCTGATTATGAGCCTGTGAATTTAAAAAACCTTATGCACAATGTATACTCAAATCACTAATTGTAAGAATGACATGGACATGCTGGATGATACCTCAATTCTACACAATAAAATTGTGAATATATGTGATAATATAAACTCTTGCCAAACCATGAAATACTAAATTTTTTTTTAGAAGTAATTTCTAAATAATGCTGAAAGCACAGTTAAAGGAGAATTCTAGGGTTCTTACTGTTGCTTCTTACTTACTGTTCAGTCTCTTATGCTCCAGTGCTGCCAGTTCTCACTAGCTCTTTACAAGCGCAGTAGCAGTTTTCTGATGTAAAACTGCTACTGTGCTTGCTCTATTTGCTGAAACACACAGGAACAGTAAGTGAAGAGGATTGCAACACCTATCAAAAGAAGAAGAAAGCAGGAAGTTACTCAAAGCAGGAGGCAGTGCTGGAGCATAAAAGACCAATCCTTTAGTATTTTACCCTTTAAGTCAACCCTGAAAGCAATGAGCTTGGAGTTCTCCTTTAATTCATTCCTGTATTGGAAATCTTGCACTTTACTGAGTAAGAAATTCATTTAGCTAACAGTAAGGTATTTGCATTGGAGAATAGAAAACTCAAAGCTATTAACACACAAATGGTTAATAGGTACCTAAATACTAAAATACCTACTATATAAAAAAGGTCAAATGTATGTTTCTTCTTCAACAACTTTAAGGATGGTGTGGGAGTTCACAGAAGCTGGAGGGTGTGAGTTTAATATAACTAGGTTATATAATTATATGGCTGATGGGAAACTCTTTCGTCTACAAATGAATTTTTCATTATCAGTACCTGGATTTAGCTGTCTCTGGAACATTTTTATCACTTGTATTTTACCTTTCAGGTTAAGTAGGTAATGTTTGCACAATTATTTTGAGCGGCTACGCCTGGGTGAAAGTGTAAGGGTATTACATTGTCAGAGATTTTAATCTAGAAATATCCAGCAGGCATTTCTATGCAGTAATTAGTCATACCTTATTAGTTTTTATGGAAACTGCTTTGACTTAAAGGAGCAGTAACACCACAAAAATATGTTTTTGGACTGGTACAGCAGTTATTGCTATGCAGTACTTGTAGAAATCATTATCTCTGTTGATTGCAACCAAATGGGGTTTTTTGGGGCACTTCATGAACAAGTATTATCTAAAGTTTCATAGGAAACAATCTAACTGGGCAGGAGTTTGTTTACTTATAAGATGGCTGCAACTGCAAGTTATAAGAATACAAATGGGAAATTCTACTTTAAAGATAAGATTTTAAACAGTATTGTCTAAGTACAACTGCCATGGGATTGTTTAGATTTTCTGATACTGTTTGTTAAATCCAGAACCACAATGGCTGTTTTCACTTGAGCTGGAAAAATAGTGTCCATTGTTTCCAGTGAGATAAACCACATGGGATATTTTGTTTTGCACCATAGACAATAATTAGCTTTATAAAATCAGCTCGGCTACAAAACAGCCAATGTGGCCCTGGCCTAAAAGTAAGTTGAGATGCATATTAATTAGATTTGGCAAGTAGCTTAGAAGGTTATAGGTTCCATATCACCGACTTAATCTGGCCTGTTTGTTCTGTCTGAAGACAGAAAGTCTTCACTTGAGCCCAATGACCAGAGCAGAATTAAGCCCTAGGTATAGACAGTTGCTTCAGAATATTTTTTCATTTGCAGGCTTTCTACACTCACCATGACCTTCATCAATCTTGCCTACTTATAAGCACAGCCCCCACCTGATGCAGGAAACCATCTGACCTGCATTGCCTGGTTTGAAGACCAGAAATCATTTTCATTGCTTTTTGCATCACTGTGTTTTCAGAGTAGTATGTAATGAAACACTGGCATATGCAATACAAGGCTGGCACTTTGGGTTTTGACCTTCATTAATTTACTATATTTTGCTTCTGCTGTATGTGAATAGTCTATGTTGGACCAGTATGATTGACCATGTTGACCTAAACCCAGGATTCCTAAAATTCTAAATCGATAACTATTCCAATATCGTGTATAAATAAGTTTGTTAAGTTTGTTACACACTGTGACTGATCACAATGCAACTATAAAGGGAGCAGAAAAAACCATTATTGGTTTTAGGGCTTTCTCCCTTTAGAACTACATCTCCCAGCAACCACTTGAAGCCAGTGCACAGCTCTCAGCATCCCTTGATATACATAATCTTTGAGTAAATGCTGGAAGCTGGAGTTCTGAAAAAGCTGGATGATTGCCGGTTTTATTTTCCATCTTTGAGGTGAGAGTTTAAATGTCTGAACATTTTCCTTTACCTCAAAATGTTCAGTGGGTTTCAATAGCAGTAAAACATTATTAGGTATGGAAACAAGGCCTTGCCTCATTTTTCAGCAACATTTTAAGGTGGAAAACTGTTTATTTCTTAGTGGAGTGATAATTTGTGCTTACAATACATTTCTGTATGGTTAACCCTTATATTTTGCTTGTCCTGACAACAATGTAAAAAACAGAAACATTGCAAGAGTATGTTATCTTTGGACTCTTATCGAATGGATTTGTTAAATGACTATGTAAACCATTTTATGTAAAATAAAATATTTTGCTTTGCTTTTAATTTAGAAATTTTATGTAAAACAGTTGGTTTGGAAACAAAAGTTTCTTTGTGGAAATGAATGCTTTGCCATTTACCTAGAAATGTCTGCAACATGCTTTCACAGCATGTGAAGAGAGTTTTAGGGACAGTACAAACTGGGGAGTTGCCAGGGCATCCAGTAATTAGGGGGGGGGAGTCGTACTGCAATTACACCTATGCTGTTTCTTCTTTCTTCCTGGCACTGGCCTGACTAACATCCCAGGATATGGGGCCCATGCTGTCTATAACTAGCTCTGGGTTGGTTTATTTTGTGGTCCTTATTATGCACTTTCTTACCCTTGTTTTCCACCTGACACCGTCTGGTGTTCACTAAAAATTGGGGGAGAATCCCAATGGAACATTCTGTATTCCACCAGGGACTTAAGCTGGATAATGCTCCACAGTGACTGAGCATGGGAGGGTACCTTTCCTATCTCACTGACTCCATGGCCACCTGTCTATTTTGTGTTCCATATTTATTTTTTCACAAGCCAAGCTTCAGCTCCTCTTGACAGCTCTGAGCAGACTACATCTGCAACTATGGTTACATTTTTTCCTATTCCTTGTCTCAAAATTCTAGACAGAGCCAAGGACCTCTACCACAACCTGTTTCAGGTATTAAATCTTGACATTTATAACACCAGGAAGCATTGTTCAGATGGGAAGAGTCATTTGCCAGATAAGGCCCTGTTCAATGTGCTCCCTTATGCAAGTAGAGAACACACCCAAGGTGTGGTTGCTCAAACGTTTGTTAGACCATTGGGATGTAAATGGGGTTCTTGATATCCCCCCACTACACTCACACCCTTAATGTAAAATGCACTTTAATTTTGGTTACAGGCCACATTAATAATTATTTTGATGTTTGGTTTCTCTCTGTTTAATAGAAAAATATTGCTTTTGTGATTGATTGGACCTCCTGCCAGTCACAGGGTATCTAATCAAAATAGCTGTGCTTCTTATACTGCATTTTAAGTGGAAGACCCATTGGATTCCAATTGTCAGCTTCTGTGACTTTCTTAAACATAACATTCAGGTTTCCCTTGATACATTTTTCAGATGTGTGCTACAATTACAGTAGATTTGAATGTTTTACTTTTATAGGGAAAAACTGCAATATAAATGATAGTTTCATAGATTCTTTCCATTATTAGCATTAACTGTTTTAGCATTTGACATATTAA
Source organism: Pipa parva (assembly GCA_019650415.1). Taxonomy (NCBI): domain Eukaryota; kingdom Metazoa; phylum Chordata; class Amphibia; order Anura; family Pipidae; genus Pipa; species Pipa parva. The sequence continues at coordinate 20,920 of WMED01003836.1, forward strand.
ATGGGCAGTAAAGCCAAAGTATAAAAATGCCCTAAATCGGGGGTCAACAAATTTCCATTTCGCTCCCTCCAGCAGCAGCAACAACTATTTTGTGAGCTGCTGGAGGAGGGAGGAGAGCACTCTTCCGACCACATGAACTGCCGACGGCCAATCAAAAGAGTTGTCAGCGGTCATGGGCGGGGCATTGGAGGTATGCTCCGAGCCACGACAAGCAGTCTAAAGAGCCGCACTTTGCTGGTCCCTGCCCTAAATTAATTTACAAAACCCATATCTTTAATATGTATATATAGACATGCTAAAGGACTATCTATAACTTTAAAACTGTGCTTTTTGGGGTAGTTCATGAATATGTTTTTTATAAAGCACAATATACTGTACAACACATACAATGTGGCTGCTATCAGTAAAGATAACACAGAGAGAAAGCAATGACATTCATAAATAAACTTCCAAAGATAACATTGTTTCATGTGCTGCATTGGAATATAAATGGGATTTTTTTTCTGGTGTTACTGATCCTTTAACTCAGTTTCCCACCTTTTCAAATTCCTCTGTGCCATATTTTATAATTATGTGCCCAAATCTGTACCTGATATACCAGAGATGATGTAACTATGGTATATAAATATTTATACATATTTAAAACTATACTCGCTCCCCCT
>WMED01003837.1:7367-21578 GCA_019650415.1 Pipa parva
TTTTCTTAACCTGTTGGTGCGACATTTAATGCTTCTATAGCGTCTGCCAGATGGTAGAAGCAAGGACAGACCATGGTTTGGATGGTATGTGTCGGTGATGATGCTGTGGGCTCTGGAAAGGCATCTGCTGCTATAAATGTCCTCAATGGAAGGGAGTTGGATGCCTACAGTTCTCTCAGCCATTTTAATAACCCTTTGGAGAGATTTCCTGTCGGAGATATTGCAATTGCCGAACCAGGAGGTAATGCAGTATAACAGAATACTCTCTATGGAGCATCTGTAGAAGTCAGCCAGAATACGAGTGCAAACATGTTCCCGCTTGAGACGCCTAAGGAGGTATAGTCTCTGGTGGGCTTTCTTTAGGGACTTCAGGGAGTTGGTGGACCACGTCAGGGTGTCAGATAAGTGGACTCCTAAGAACTTGAAGTTGTTCACCCTGTCCACTTTGACGTTATTTAATAGGAAAGGGGGTGGGTGACTTCATGTTTACATTTCCTGAAGTCAATAATTAACTCCTTGGTCTTCTTGGCGTTGAGGGACAGCTTTTTTGTATTGCACCAGGCTTCAAGATTGTGGATCACATCCATGTAGGCCATGACATCATTATCTTTGATGAGGCCGATGACGGTGGTGTCATCGGCAAATTTGAATTTAGAACTATCGGTGGCGAGGCAGTCATGGGTAAATAGGGAATAAAGGAAGGGGCTTAGCACACAGCCCTGAGGCACACCAGTGTGGTATATTAGACAGGCATAGTGTAATGTATTTTTAAAATGTCAACTTCTCTATAAATCTGGAGACTACGGTTGACAACACTTGAGGGTTAAATTAGGTTGCCTCCAGAGTACCCAGATACAAGATAGTTTACTTGAGCACAACTTATCTTACTGGAAAGCAGCAGTAAAATGATTAACACAGATACAACACCAAGTTTGTGAATTCATTAGAGTATCAAGAACAAACACAACAAAGTTCTTACCTTTAATTAAAATGTGCAGTGCTTATACACAAAAACATATAAAAAGGAGCAGACAAGATTATATAAAGACAGTTAAAAAACAAAGAAAGGAATAACAAACAAAAAACAGAAGATCTATTTATACATACATTGTTGTTGTGAAATAAATATTTTTCTGTCCCATGGAGCATTGGAGAAATATTGGCTACACTTCCAATCATAAATTTGGCCCTTAAGCATAGCACTAGATCACTGACCATAATATACATTATACATTATAGGTTGTGTCAAGTTTCTTACAATCTATTTATACTAAGATCTGTAAGTATAACAAGGGGGAAGCCTCTGTGTATAGAGGAAAAAAAGTTTCTGCACCAACATAGATGGGGTGCTTTACTGTAATAACAGTAAGACTATGGAACTCTCTGCTTGAAGAAGTTGTCATGGTTGATTCCATTAAGGATTTCAAAATAGGTTTGGATGCTTTCCTTCAGTGTATGAACATTACAAGTTATGGGTACTGGATAACTGGAGGTGGGATCTTGATCCAGAGAATTATTCTGATCCTTTAGTGTGACAACATTACAAGTTATGGGTACTTGATAACTGAAGGTGGGATTTTGATTCAGGGAATTACTCTGATCCTGCGGTGTAAGAACATTACAAGTTTTGGATTCTAGATAACAGGGGGTAGAATTTTGATCCAGGGAATTATTCTGATTGCCATATTTACAGTCAGGAAGGAATTTTTCTCCCTAATATGAGGATAATTGCCTTCCTCTGGAACTACATTGCAGGACAATAGGTTGAATTGGATGGACTTTTGTATTGTTTCAGCCTTTTAAACTATGTTACTATATATACTGTATATATTACACCTACATTTCTTCTCTAGGTGGCAGAGAGGTTAACCCCCTAGCAGAAGACTAGGGGGTTATTCACTAAGGTGCAAATTTGACTGTCGTATTCACAAACAGCGGATTTCCATAGCAAATCCATGACAATTTCCCCATTCTAAAGTCACGACAATTTTCCCACAGTAAAGTCGAAAAGTTAAAGTCCCATTAAAAAAGTAGCGACTGCAACAATATTCTCATTATAAAGATGCAACTGTGACAGTAGCAGCCTATTGCGACTGTCTTTATCTGGTGAATTCGCACCTATACGTAACAATTTGGACTTTAGTGAATAACCCTTTATGACAACTGTACATTGGGCTCTATAGGCAAAAGGAAAATATCCTACAAGTCTTCATGCATACATCATATAATGATAAATACATATTTAGAATATTCTACAAATTATGACAATTACAAAACAAACAAAGCACCGCACTCCACCCTACTACAATTCACTTAATTACCTTGGTGCATGTAGAAAAAATAGCATACATATGAACTGCTACAGCACACAAGGATTTGTAAGAAAAATACAAAAATATTTATTATTACATCACCTAAGTCAAGTCTAATTATGACAATTAGATAAATACCAAACATGAACTAGCTGCCATGCTGCAATGCCCTAATTTGTGTATCTCCCAAACCATACACACTGTGTTATTATACTCCAGGCCTATCTCTAGCCAATGTATGCAAGGTATTTATTACACCTATTACTCTTGATCAGAGTTGGTTAACACCTATAACACCTTGCCCTTATAGTAAGGAACTATGCAACATAATTTAATCCATTACAAAGGTGCAATTACCAGTAAACGCCTTAATGATTTCATTATAATTTCCAAAGAAAATAGCAGTGTGTTAGTCAGTAATAAGTATTGTACATCTTATTAGTAACAATTTGGACAGATACAATTATTGGAATTACAACTACATGTGTAGATTGTTTCCTGCAGTAAAATACTGAATTAATTTTTAAATACAAACACAAAATCTCTTTATTTCATACTTATTGCTAGATTTCATTTGCTGTTAAATGCTACTGCACATCTAACATTCCATACACAGTTCCTGTTATTGAAATCGCTAATAACTAAGCACTGGGAATAAATATTAGAAAAATGCCTTGATATTTTCCGAACCCACCTCTGTTCAATAAATAATAATTATAATGATCAAAATGAGTTAAAAAATAAATTCACCTTCATGCCTTGTTCTTAGTAAATACCCCAGGAACCTACTGGGATACCTAGGTGGAAAGAGTTCAAATTAATTAGAGAGATAAAAATTCTATCAACAGCTTAAAATGTAACACAGCGGGTAGGGACTAAAGACAAACACATCGTTTTTGGAAATTCATAATTGTCAACTAGAATATTTAATTTGAAATGTTTTGTGAAAATGTATTATCTAAAACTCCATAGAAATTAACAGAACAAGGTGCAGCTCGCTCACTCAACATAGGGGGTCATTCATTAAAGTGAGAATTCGCCTAGCATAGTGACTTCATGTCTGTTCACCTCACTGCGATTAGGAAGTTTTGAATTCACTTCTTCCTATTCATGAAGCAGTAGACAGAGACAGACACAGTCGCATGTGTAGTGCGGTGTAGTCCGTCGCAGAATAGTGGGATGAGAAGTCATGCGGATTGAGACGAATTCGACAAGTGAAGGGCAGTGATGTCAGTCTCATCAGATCCCACTAACTATATATAAGTGAAAAATACTTATTACTATATGTCACCTTGTGCCTAGTTCATGTTTAATAGTAGACTAATTTAGTCACAGTCACCATTGTTACTTTTGAATGAATAGTTGCCTTATGCAACACTGGAGCCCTGCCTTCAAACCCACAATTCGCCACTCTGATGTGGCGAAGGCAAACAGGTGAATTTGCAGCAGTTCACCCAGCAGAATCTGCTCCTTAAACAGACTGCGTCGCATGCTGAATAGCCAAATTACCTGTGCATGTATTCGCAAATTGATATGAAGATCTACGTAAGTCTCCAACTGGAGTAAGGGTCCAAAATGGTCATGAATTCATCACATCGCAGAGTTTGTTGAATAAGCAAGGTTGGAGAAGTTGTGAAAGGACACAAATACGGGCATTTACGTAACAGTTCACCCTTTAATGAATGACCCCCATAGTGATAAGGAGAAGTGAATTTGCAGCTTGGAGAATTTGCACTTTAATGAAATAGCCTTTAAAATCAGAGGTGATTTTCAGCAGAGTTAAGCAGGGTTGACAACCCCATAACATTTTTAAAAAGAGTAATTTATACCATTATCCACTAGTTTTCTATAGGCAATTTAATATAAAATGACCCGGCTCTAGATACATTAGCAAATTACTGCTGCTTTAAATGTTAATGAAGCCTAATGTGATATTTCTTTTTTTCCTTGTGCTTATATTATATCTCAGACTGATTCTATATAGACTTTTATTTTCTGTTCCTGATTCTACATTGTTTGATTGTGTTATAAATAAAACATATTAAAAAAGGTTACTTTGTTTTGCAAACCCAACTCTTTCTAATAATAATAGACTAGCATTCATCCTGCAGTTTTCTTATTCCTTTAAAATTGTGTGAGAGAGTGGGTATAAATATGCCCATTTAGTTTTAAAGATTAAAATAACAGACTAACTCTAAAACAATGTGTGGGAATTTATCAACAGTGGCAGTCTTAAAGGAGGGAGGTCTAGTAACCCATAGCAAAAGTTGACTTACAGAATTTTAGTTTATATATATATATATATATATATACTGTATATATATATATATTTTTTTTTTTTTTTTTTCTATTCCATTGAATGCTAAGAGATGATTGGAGGTGTTTAAGAAGTGTTGCTGACTGGTTGCTCTTGGTTACTAGACCTTCTTAAAGCTCAGTTCATGCAGTGCGTATTTGCGCTGCATATTTAGAAACACGTGTCTAGAAAATACGCCAGCGAATTTCAGTCCAGCATATTTTTCTATTCGCGCATTTCTATTACTTACTCGACAGTTACTCTATTACTTACTTTCTAGTACTTACTCGACAGTGTGAATGCTCCTTCAGCATTCGCAGTTCCTCCTATCTGGCTAAATTTTGTGGGCGGCGTATATACGCCAGCAAAAAAAAAAATGCGACGTGAAGCGTTTCAGCGTGTGCACGTTCGCGTCATATGTTAGTGTGGCCGGAAAAAGGTAAGTCCTATAGGTTTACACAGCACGGCTTTTTTTGTTTTTATGTGCAGCATATATTCGCCACTCATAAAAACGCCAGTGTGAACCTTAAGAAGTGTTGTTGACTTCCCCTCTATGGCTGTTTCCAGCGCTGATGTGCTGTAAATTGGATTCTGTATGTTAATCAGTCTTGTACAATTACTGTATATTACTTTCATAGGCATCCACTACTAAGTCTGTTTCATCATATGCAAATTGTCTCACAAAATTGCTTCTAGCAGAAAATGAAAAGGGCAATATATAAGAAAAGTTCAGACATTAATTTTAACAGGAAAGATCACGGTGATGAGATCAATAATAATTTTCAAAATAAAAAGCAGTTAAACCATAGATTGAATGGCAAAATTAACTTATCGTCTTCCCTAGCTTTTATCACGCTTTTGTTACTTTGTTGCTTGATGTATGTAAAGAGATGAGCTGTTTTTCTTCTAGAGTTTCAAGAGGTTAAAGACATCAAAAGATCAAAATTGCTCTGATTTATGTTTCCTTCTCAGACATTCTGAAGGACACAGATTAAAGGTGATAAAAGGAATGAAACTGGATTCCATTCATTTATCAAATCATAATGCATTAGAGTATCCAGTTCCATATTGGCATTAGCAAACATGACTCTCTGTACAAAAATCCCATAACTATATCCTGATAAGTAGATTTGTAAATCATATTAATGAAGTTAATCTGTAGGTTGGGAGCTACCAAAATTAGATGTTTACAAATTAGAGATCTGTCAAGGGACAAATCATGATACATTATGTAAAGGTCTCTAAACATTCCCAATCATGTGCAAGTATCTCATGACCATTTTCCTTGGGAATAAAACTATATTTTAGCAGATTATGATCATTTTGTATGTTTCTGCGATGTTTTCATACCAAAATAGCTATTTAAAGGAAAACAAAGGCTTGTTATACCTAGGGGAGATTCTTATAACTGCAAGCCAATTATACTTGCCAATGTATGTATATATAATTTTATTTATAAAGCACCACAAATTTATACAGCACTGTACAATTAAGCAAGAGAAATATATGACAGACAACAGCCAATCACCTCCTTTACTCCATTTTAAAGCAGGAGTCAGTGAGGGGAGAGAAGAAGGTGATTGGTTAGTAATGTGATATGATTTTAACTCCCAAGAAAATGTTGATAAACTGATAAGTGTGAAAGATTCATCATATAGGTTGGTTCAGGATGTGCTTTACACACAGCCCTTTTTTGAGGAGCAAGCTGGCAGCATGGAGCCTTATCATAGGGGGTAGAATGATCAGCCTCCCATCAAAATCCACCTAGTTGCCTGATCATGGTTCACCCGCTTAGTTACCTGAAACATATCCCACCAATCCTATTGCTTGATCCACTCACTACCTGTCTACCCAATATGCTGATTGTCCACAGCCCACCTCATGCCTAACTGTCCGTGGATGAGTTTATCAAGGTTTGTAAGCATCAAAATCAAGAAAGGCTTAAAAAATGGATGACCCTGTTGCAGGTAAGTGGTCAAACATTAGGCATAACAGGGGGTATTCATTGTATTCATAACAATCCAGTAAATGACCAAATTCAAGTCCATTCACCACTTTCAAAACTAAACTTATTCATTAAACATTCAACAAACAAGTCATTTTCTATGATGTGGTCAATATGCAACCAGTTCAACAGTTTACAATGGTCAGAAAAGTTACAAGGCTGTTTGGCTATTTATCAAACATAGGAGTGTGAATCTGTCATGGGGAATATCAGAGGAAACAGACTTCACCGCTCATGGAACACAGGTCTCAAGTCCTAGTGGAATACTGCTGAAGTAGCGAATTAAGTTCTGTAAGAAATTTATAGCAGGATCTTAAACAACCAAACTAGAATCAAAGAACTGGCAAGACATGGGAGTAGCTGTAACCAGAACTGCTTAATTGCTGAAATTTAAAATCTGAAGCCACTATAGGAAACTAGACTGGGACCATGACTGAAAACTGGATACAGGATCAAGTTGGAAAAACTGAAAAAAAGCAATGCAGCACCTAAAGAATTAGAAAGATTAACGATGTTAAGAAAAGTTATTATTCTCTCCTACAGAACGTACAGCTTAGGGGTTTGAACTGAGGAGACTCTTGCCTTAGACAAGATCGAACTGAATGAGCTCATCTTAGTGCAACTTTTTCTTCATTTTAGTTTTGTTCTTATTGTTAAAGCTATTTCCAAAAGAATCAAACAGTGATTTCATATTTTACAGCAGCAAAGCAAATGTCTTCCTTTAGAAAAAAAAAAAAACAGCCTAGTTAATTTCATTCCAGAAGAATGTTAATAAAAATATGCACTTTGGTTGTAAATGTTAGGATTTACAACTGACATTCAATACACAGAAAGTTAAATTCAACAGCTTTTCTTCCTGTAAATCCATGTTATACTTCAAATTATTATTAGTTCTTTAAATGTAAATTCCAAGATGCTGGCAGAGATTAAAGCCAGGTGAAATGATATTCACTGAATCAACACTTTTTATTTGGCATCCAAATGACACCTCCAGTTCTAGCCTCTACATTAATATGCTGTGTTGGGCCACCTGCAGGTCATGGATCATATTTAGCCATGGGTCTCACTGGGTTAACTCTCCTGGTTTCTCCAGGGTTCCTCACCATCAATGAAGGGTAGAAATCCTTACTACCTCTCTCCAGCAATTCAGTGCTACACTCATATTTGAAGTAACACTTGCAGAATGTCCTTTTTCTAGATCTGGAAAGCTGGAGTCTCCTTGGAACCTTGGTAACAAGAGCTCTACTTCTACCTAAAAGACATGGGGAACAAAGAGGATCATTTCCTTTCTATATCATCTTATAAATGGGAGGACTACTGGATAATTGCATAATTAATACTGATTCTCTATCCAGACCCAACTAACCGATCCCTGAACCCAAAGGCTGTACCAGCTACCTATTGTTAACTAGAGCATAACTAAACATGTATTGGGGAAAATACTCATCACCTGCTACACTTCTTAAGAACATAATATATTTTCCTTTTAATTAATTTGCCAGTGTGGCAAAGCTGTGGTTCAAGAAACATCGATGTGCAAAATCATGTTATTCTTGACTTTCTTATTGATCTTTACAGGAGAAGTATGGGCTTGTTTATTCAAGGGGAAATTTGCAACAGTAACTGTGAAATACTCACTAATCTGTGACTTAAGCTCCAGTACTGCCCCTTCTTTTTGTACTCTACCAATGTCTTCTTTGCTTGACAGGTCCCATGATCCTCTTCACTTCCTCTTTCTGCCAGTTTCACCAAATAGAGAAAGTAAAGTAGCAGAAAACTGCTACTTACAGTGCTTAACCTCTCATTTTTGCTTGCCTTATTTTCTTGATTATTTATGACTTGTTTCTCAGGCAGTTTATTTTTCTTCAAGCATTCTTCTTTCCATCTTACTAAAATGTCCTATTTTCAGCTATACACTTACATCATATTTGTAAGATCTAGCACGTCCAAACTTTTTATGTGTTATCCCCTTAGAGGTGGACACCCACTGACTCCTTGCCAGTGTTTCCTGATGCCTACATCCAAGACACAACAACAAGTCTGAAACCTATAAGAGTATGAAGATGATTTGGGTCAGTAACCCTCAAATCACTTTACTTGTGTAGCCCTGGTATAATTTGGAAGTATCTAGAATGTTCCAGATTCACCTCTTCTACTAATATATATTTTCTAGTGTCCCATTAGTTGTGCTGCAGCTCCCTCTACTGACACCTATTAGTATAGCACCTGTTTATGAATATATTCAGCAGGGCTTGGCCAGGTTTTCTGCCCAGAGATAGTGCCACAGTTTAGGTCCTCCCAATAGCATATATAAGCTAAAGAAGGGGTGGGCCCTGGGTCTTGCCTCAGCAACTGTGCAGTCGTAGGATCCCAACCCTCCTGGATCTACTAAAGGTTAGCTTCTATGTTTAGCTCACCTCGGCAGGTGAGAGTCTGAGGATAGGTTATTTATCTGTGTAGCCTGAGACCCCAACAGGAGTGGCAATGGCTTAGAGACCTGATAATAGAATCAACCTAGGGACTCTATAAGTGGGAGGATTGGGATCAGGGGAACAATCCACTCGAAGAAGGAATTCCTTTTAAAGATCCATCCCATTGGATACTCTCCCATACTCTCCCAAACTAAGAGCGTGAATATTGCCTGTGGTATCACCTGTGGTGCACAACCTGTTGGTAACTATATTATGACTTACATGTCTATCTTAAGGATGATATGCATGTTGTTATGTGTGCTGTAACATGTAACTGGCTGTGCCATAATTGTGGATCTCTTTATTTACTGCTATAAATACATCTGTTGGTTGTTTGAAAGTAAGAAATACTGAAAACTTTTGTATTATTGCTGATTCTCTATATATTGTACCACTCCAACAAGTATGCAGGGCCTATTCCCCTAAGATACTCATAGCCTGGGCATAGGAGATGTAGCTGTGAGTGGGGTTTTAGTGCATACTTCCACTATAGAGTTACACTTGCATAGATGACCGCTCTAATATTTTAATTCTGATGGAATTTTTTTTGACTGCAAATGGAACATACTGTGCCTGCAGGTAAATATCCTTCCCATAGCCCTTATGACCAAACTCCACGACAAGTCATGCAAATATGATTTATGTACAGAAATCTTTGTAGATAGACTTTCTAAATTACTGGAAAAGTCCCATTGCTCCAAGCAGATTTAAGCAGTAATTTTGCAGATCTGAAGCAAAATATGGAAATATGTCCATTCTAACTTCAAATAAATCAGAGAAAATAAATCCTTAGGAGATAGGGGGTCAAACACATTAAGCCAAGGAATAGGATAAGATTTATATTCTTCTTTTTTAAAAGAAAAATGATGTTTTCTTTAGAATGTAGAAAGAGTTCAGTAGAATGAGATCAGTAGAAACTACAGCCCACAACTATGACTGTACATATTTACAATTCATTTATAGATATGGATATTCTACCTTGACATGTTCAGCACAATCTTAGATTTTTAATGATATGTTATTTTTGCAGTCTTGTAAATGAACTGAAAAAGTCTTATAATGAAATCTACAGAAGATAACACCTTGGGGCTTAGTCTATCACTGAGCATTATCTTTCAGTTTCCAAGGGTAGACAATTTCCTTTGTTGGTAAGTCTGTTAAGTGCTCATTTTATGTGTATATTTTTGCAAATGCTGTCAAACATTCATTGTGACCTTACAGTACCTCATATTAATAACTGAATCTTCATTCAATAAATTAAGCGAATGCTTCAGTTTCAAACATAATGAGGGTTATTGACTAAAGTGAGAATTCGACTGTCGGAGTGAATTCTCATCACTTAGGGTGGCTACGCCCTGATTCTCTTCTCCTTATTCACTAAACAGCGGGCTCTCATTGTAAATCTGTGACCATGTCAGAATTTCAATAGTATAGTTGTGATTTCATTAGTAGCAGCCTAATGTGTAGTGTGTGACCATCGTTAGCTGGCGAATTCACTCCATTGCAGAGTTTACTGAATACATGAATATGGGGAAGTAGTGAATTCACACCTTTACGAGACAATTCACACTTTAGTCAGTACAATACCCCAACTCCCTTTGTAGAATTTGTGAATGAATACATATCTACATTATAGAGTACTGTTACACAGACCATTCCATAATAGCACAGACAGACAAGTTTGTGGAATAGATTTGTTATACTGTAGCTTTCAGTAACACAATGCCACAGCGCAATCATTTGAAGACATTTCCATCACTACAGCTGGAAACGAACAGACTGGAACCTATTTAGTTGAGTGATTGGGAAAATAATAATAATCCTTGTGTTTTTCATTGCATATTGTTTACAAACCATTCATAAATTACTACAATTTAATGTCATAGATTTCAGTTAGCAAATCTTTCTGGATTCTTAAAATTAAAAAAAATATATCTATATATTTTTTTTTGTGTCCATGTATAAGAGCTTTTGTAAGACAAAAAAACAAATTCTGGAAATGTTACATAAAGGTATAAAGAGTTAAACAACCCCCAGGCATCAGATCTAATGGGTTTTATCAGGATTTCCAAATCTTTCCATCAAATTTATAAACTGTAATGGTACAGAGGAAGTAGGGGCAAGGGGCTTATTTAAGAAAAGTAACTATAAACTAAAACAAAGTAGAGTAGGTAAATTATATATTATACAAAAAAAATGTATTAACCAAGAAAATTCTGTAATTCTCTCCATAACTGATCTGACCCTTTAATGAAATAGATTTTTCATGTTTAGCACAAGGTTCTTTGGTTATGTATAATCAATAGTGAAAATATAGCGGGCTTCTTCTCAAAGGTCCAAACAGTTGTGTAAAGGTCAGAAATAGCATTCATTTGCCACTTCCCAATCTTCGAATATCCAACAAACTTTGTGATGTGGATAATTCACAACCAATTTGGGTGCTTACTATAGACACAAACTTACTGTACAGAGCTCTTCACAACACTCAAGATTGGGCGAAATTTACTAAAATTAAAAAGGCCAATTTTGCCTTTTTGAGTTTACGCCCAATAAATTCCGATCGATAATTTTCGATAGATTTTTACAATCTAAACTTTTTGATCACATTTTCCTATCGGATTTTTTTGATGGAAAAGTAGCCATAATTTACATTAGTACTTTGGCTAGACTGATTTGGGGGGAACCCCAGAATAGATGGGCAGTACCCAGGGGTGGATGCGAGACACAGGTACCTTTTAACTTTTTTTTGCTTTAGACAGCCCATATATACTTAATTGTTTTTTTAGCATATTTATTCAAGGTTAAGTTTTAACTTTGTAGTGTCCGTTTTATTTAATACTATATTTATTCAGACTCGATTTAAGTACAGATATTTTTTGACTTCTCCTTTTTCTTTGTTATTCTAACTTGCATTCATTAGCTGATTAACTATCCAGCACCGCTAATCATGTAATTACACTCCCCTTTCCTACACTATTCCTATGCTATGTTTATACTTATTTTGTGAGTTAGTTCAGTGTGTTCTGCTTTCCCTATTCCTCTTTTCCTTGGTGAATAATATCAACATTTTCATGCTATTTAATGCTGTTTAGCGCTAATTTTCTAGAGATAAACCAGTCAAACTATTATTCGACTTTTATAAACATCCTTGAGGGGGAATTTATAAAAGGTCATTTCAACCTATTCGATCAGTTTCACGTTATTCTCTGATCAGTGCATTTTCAATATAGACCAGTTTATATAGTGGCGGATAAAAAATTTATGGGTTTCAAAAAAGACGTTTACTGATAAATACTGATACTTTAAAATGGCCAGACTTTGCTTGTTTTCAATGGAGTTCCTTTCAGCTTGAAAAAACTGATTTGTATAAACGTATTCTCCTTTCTGTACAAATTCTCTTTTGTGGTCCCATTTAAAGTGACAGTTCACATAGCTGTCAATCTATATGAAGAGGGAAGAGTTGACAATTGTACCACCATAAATTAACTTGGATAGTGAAGGAAGATAGTGAAGCTTTAAACATGGTAAGTCATGTACAAAGGTAAATGCAGTTTAATGAAGTTGAAACGGAAAACTCTCCATGTCATGAAGCATTTATGTATAATTTTATTTATAAAGTGCCTCAAATTTACACAGCACTGTACAATTCATCAAAACAAATATAATACAGACATGGGAAAAGTGCATTATATAAAACAAGTATAATATCGCAAGGATACAACACTTTAAGTGCTCGGTTGATTGAAACAAGAGGTTGCAGGTCCCTGCCCCATAGAGCTTACAATCTAAATGTGAGGAAGACTTACATAAACAGATAGAGGGGTAGTAAGAGCTGCCATGGTGTGCTCAAACACTGGTCAATAAATACATATATTAAGCATACATAGCTAATTTAGGATAAAATATACAGTAAATATCATTGCTAATGATCCATAAGGAAGGATTTTATTTTGGATTTAAAAGTGCAGAGGGAATTTTCCTGGTGAAGATAAAGGGGTATAGAATTCCAGATGTGGGGGGCAGAGAGAGAAAAGGGTTTAAGAAGAGAAATGGCAGTATTGGTGTGTGGCAGGCAAAGCTGGTTACTTTGGGAGGAGCACAGTTGATGGAGGAGCACAGTTGACGTTGAGGAATGTACGGGCATACGAGTGAGGAAATGAAGGGAAGAGCAACAGAATGAAGTGAAGTTAAAATATTACTTTGTAAAGAGACCTGAGTGTTCCCCTCATTAATATTCTTTTTCTCTTTTTAACATGTGGCAGAAGAGGCTGTTATAATAACATAATGTTATACAATAAACATTACAGTGAAGTAATAATTTAGAGATATGTAGGGCTCTACTGCTACAGTAATATCTATTCACCCCCTGTGATTCTATATAAGTATTTATTGGGTCATAATCAAACTTTTCACTCACCTAGTTCTCTTCTCAGCACAAGGAATTTAATTGTTGGCTGTTATCTATGCTGACGCATAACATGGTAATTCAACCATATACAAAGTTTTTATGGGTCTCTGCACTAATGAAGGACATGCAGCTAATTATTCTAATTATTTCGACTAGCTTTGAACAAATTGAGAAAAAAATCAGACAAGAGGTTCAGCTAAATGGTCACCACTGCGCTTCATTGCCTTGTAAATGCTTAAGGACTCGTACACTAAGCACTTAAGCTGAAGATGCAAGTTAAATGAATAAGCTTAGAGTCACTGATGTAAAACCCATTACCCCATTTATTCTAGCTGAGATCATTTCACTATTAGCAGTTATATTTATAAGAGCATCACCAATGTGTAATGAATATGATATTCACAATTATAACATATATGGACATTGCCGGGCTGGCTTTGTCATTTATCACTTTGCAATTGGTTGAGATCTTCAGAAATACTAGGTAAGATAACTCATGATAAGATGATAAGTTTCCAAGTATAAAAAGTACTGTTAACACTCCGGGATATGTGGATGCCTACATGGATGGAGTTCAAATGACAAAGAATTTGAAAATAATCAGTCATCATCTGTACCAAGTCTAAGGTGACTAGCGGAAGGGAAACAAGGAGGAGCAATGTATATATATATATATTGTAGGGATCTTCCCGGGGAATGGTGTGTTTGAACACAGTTCA